>QGED01000227.1:0-43852 GCA_004367475.1 Fusarium camptoceras | reverse complement strand
GGGGGGTAGTTTCCCTGTCCAGGGTTTGCATAAATTAAGCCCGGTCGTAGACGCCATCCTCATAGCGGTAGTTTGGGTTCTCGGTCTGGCGAGCAGGCGGGTGAGTAACACCATACTCAGGCTCGGGGTAGTGAATCTGGCCGTAGCCGTCCTGACGTCCGTAGCTGGCGTCCTGTTGGCTGAAACCGTTGTTGTCATACTTGTTGTAGGCGTTGGTGTTATCGGGGAAGTTGTTGACAGCAGTGCGGTCAGTGGCATGACTCTGGCGGTAGGTGTCGAGCTGATCAGGGTGAGTGTGTTCGGGCAGATCATGACCATCTCCGGCGACAGCAGTCTTGCGGCGACGGAAAAGGCGACCCAAGAAACCACCCTTGGCGCCGTAGCCAGAGGTGTAGTCGTTGGCGGGACTGGGACCAAAGCGCTTCTCCTTGCGGTGGTGACGGGCAAGGGCAACCTCTGTAAGAATGGACAAGATGAAGAAGATACTGAGTTATTGTTAGTCCTGGTACCTATTTTGGAGACTCCAATTTTGGAGACTTACATGGCAACGATGGCGACAGCTAGACAAGCAGACTGTAGCTTGCAAGCGGTACGGTAGCTCGGCAGGGCAGTGAAGCCATCACTTCCCTCAGCAGTATTAGCAGCCTTTCCTCGGCCAAAAGGAGTATCGAGATATCCAGAGCAGCTACTGGCACCACCTTTGTTGGCGACAGCAACGTAGATGAAAGCGCCGATAAAGGCGATATCCAGAATAATAGCCAGGAAAGATGAGAGAGTACGACCGGCAAGGCAGCACAGGAGGAGCAGAGCGGCGGCGGTATAGAGAACGGCAACTCCAGAAATACCCTCGACAGCACGGATAGTGTCGCTGATTTTAAGGTTGTGGTTATGAAGGGTTGCTAGGAAGTACGAGTAGATGGCGAGGATGAGAGCTGCGCAGGCAAATTGAACACCGCGGATGAACCATTGAAGGAACTTGAGGGCAGTGCCCGATTTGGCGCCCATGATTATTACTTGGGAGATTCGTGTTTTGTTTTTAAGGAATATGAATATTGATATAGTAGTGAGGTAAGTAAGTTGTGAGAGGAAGGTAGGTGGAGTAATAAGCTGATTTCAGATGCGATGAGATGAGGGAAAGGAAGCAAGTGGTTTAAGTGGTTTTTCAACTCCTCCAACAAAGAGAGGAAGAGAAGCTTGAGATTGCGCAAGACACATTACGTAGCAAAAAAAAAATAGATTCAGGGATGGTCATGTCCCATTGAAAACGTCGAATTCTGATTGAATGGAGATGGCCGAGCTTGGGCTGATCAACTTGTAAGTGGCGATGCTAAACAGAACCGAGCTTTGATGATGACGACGTGTGGGTGTGTGGTGTGTGAGTGTGTGGCTGGAGAGATGATGATTGGTTGAGGGAGGAAGCACAGCCTTATAGCTTGTCTTGGCCAATGGCGCAGTGTGGCTTAAATGGGTCTTTGTGAGTGGGGGATCATGAAGAGAGAGGGAGAGAGAGAGAGCATGGCTGAGTTGTCAGTTGATCATTATTCAAGGATAGAGATTCAATCAAATCGCTTTATTTACGTGTTGACCCAAGAATCTAGTCTATCCCAGCAGATTGTACTGTGATTTAGAGCTAAGGATGTCATAAAGATTAAGATGGTAGTGCCCAAGTATGTTTGATGTATTTTGTCAGTAGGCTTCTGTACAGTCCAAGTCCAGTCTGGTGGAGTGAAAGTGAAACCATCCCGCTGATCATCAGGTCTCAGTTCCTCTCCTCTACCGTACTGTATCCGGACTCTCTACGGTAATGATGTCAACTCTGGCCAGCACCTTGAACCTTGAACGCCAATGACGATTATTTTATTTGGTCAACGAACCGTTTTCAATTATCTCCAGTTACGAACCTTAATCGAACCAAGGACTTGACCAGGGTTTGAATCAACTGCCGAAACTTAAGAAGCAATACAGTAGTAAGTTAAGTTACCTACCGATCGTTAACGGCCTTGGTTTGTGAGGCAATCAATGCAAGTCGTTTTAGTGCATGGATGGATGGATGGATACCTTAGTACCTTGAAGTGTTGTAAAATAAGGCTGTATTAGTGAAACAGCGACCTATGAAGCTATGATGAAGCCTTGAATCATGCAATTTATTGTACCCAACTGAACTATCCAAGCTGCAGAAAGGTTTTACTCTTTGATACCTAGGTAATAGTATAGTATATTGTTGATATGAATTGTTTGCTGGTCAGGCCATTTGTCTGTCTCATACCCCGCCATGCTGGATGCTATCTCATTCCCTACAGTATTGCCCCGCGACGCGTCTAAGCACGTTCAACACCTGGACTACACGTTAAGAGTCACCATCTCCAATTCAATTCAACAACAAACATGGTTGACACAACCGGTGACCAAGATCGAGATGTAATTCATGATGGCTCAATTATTGATCTTCAACTAATAGTAAAACAGCGTCTTAAGGCTGCCTTGTGGTACGCCATCGGTCAAATCGTCGATGAAGAATCCCTCAGTCGCAACCGCAACGCCACACCGCAATTCATCGGTGCACTCACAGAACTCGTCTGGACGCAAATTGGTATATCACCGTTATTCTTATCTCAGAAGTTAAGAGAGTACTGGCTAACTCCGACCAGAGAATGTGGCCACGGATCTGGAGAGCTTCAGCAATCACGCAGGACGCTCAACAGTGACAACAGACGACGTGTTACTTCTGGCTAGAAAGAACCCTGATTTACATCAAATCATGAAGGAATTCGTCGACCAGGCCAAGGCGGAGAAAGGAGCCACCAAGGGCAGAGGGAGTGCAAGCAAACGTTAGGTGAATTGAAATACTGTACCTTGGTAGGCATCAATGGAGTCTGGCGCAACAGGAACAATGAATTAGCGAGTTGCACTCACAAAGAATTCAGTCATCGGTATTATACATTCGTGCGTTTTCTATATATTTCTATCTACCTCAGACCTTGATGGATGATAACCCTAAGTACTTCTCCCGATATTCAGATAACATATTCAGCGTGACACCAGAACCACCACAAACCACAAACACCACATTCTTCTTACTCCATTCCTCATCAGACAAACCCTGGCCAAGTACATTTCTTAAGTCTCCTCGGTAAGCAATTGCCAAAGCCGCGCCGCACGCTACCTCAACCAGCTGGCGTGCGTCATCGGCGAAGCGCACAGCACTTATAGCAGCATCGGCATCAGACACCACGAGACTCTTCATCGTCCCTGTTGGATGCTGGCTCCACTTCCATGTCTGTTCAGAAACTCTCGTAGCGCCAAGAGATGTCGCGATCGATGTCATCTCCGGTAGCGTAACGTGTTCGCCCGCGACGACACTTGCGTTGAGACTATCGGCCCCCTCCGTCTCGACAGCTAGAACAGCTGGCTTTTCGCCTAGCCAGGGACGACTCTCAACGCCTTGCATTAAACCGTTGATCAAACCGCCTCCGCCAACGCTGCAAACTATACCATCAACGCGCCCCTCGACCTGGTCCTGGATCTCATCCACCATAGTCGCTGCTCCGTCCCAGACCCGAGGATGATCAAACGGCGGGACATAAACAGCCGTAGGGTCCTTCGCCACCAGCTCTTCACGCATATACTTATCGCACTCGGCCCAATTCTTGCCTTTCTGATGCACCTCTACTCCCAGATCAAGAAGCTTGCCCTTCATAAGCGGGCTGATGATGGTCGGCATAACAATCGTGGCCTTTTGGCCTAGCGAGATGGCAGAAGTTGCGCACGCCAAGCCAGCGTTGCCACCGGAGGAGCAGTAGAAGTGAACAGGGCCCGTGGCCGCTGCGGCAGCTTGGGTCATAAGATTGCCAATTCCACGAGATTTGAATGATCCCGAAGGCTGGAGATTTTCATATTTGAGGAAGACATTGCTGGAAGATTGTTAATCGGCCTGCTCGAGATAGGGAGGTTGCGTAGCGTACCATCCTGTAAGACGGGATAATTGAGGATTGGGAAGACACGGCGTCCTGATCCATGGTAATTTGGCGTCGGAGTCTAGAGATCCCATGATGAATAATTCTTATGTGAGGAAGAGTCGAGGTGTCTGAGAGAACTAGAGGTTGTATCTGGAAACTCTGGGAACGCATATATTGCCGCTCTTAACTCCGAGGATCGGCCAAATTGCGCCCTACTACGATTGTAGAAGGTTCTTTAATTCAGGAACCAGAAACCAGAAACCAAATATACAAAAACTTAGAGATGAGACGAAAAGAGCTAGCCCAGATGGATAAGGTGCCGAGTTACAGTATGGTCTTTTATACGTATGTCAAATATGAACCCTGGCAATATTTTCAATTAGGTTTGAGAGGCATTTCTAATTGAAGCTACCCTATACGGATGCTTGGTGTAAACGGAGTTGAACGTTGGACCCTTAAAAGAACCCCATGTAATTATATCCATAGATTAAATAGGCACATGACAACCACAAGACTCGAAAGTGACTACATCTCATCCTTTGAAAGAACCAGAAGTTGTATATACTGACCACAAGATCCGAGTCAGAGTGAACAGTTGGCTATGAGCGAACTTCAACACTGGATGATAACACTCCCAATGTGCAGTTAATCAACTTTCTGTTGGTAAGAACCAGAGGAAAAGAATGGTCTCCTTCTATAGTTCGACCATATCAGCTGGTAGACCTGCCATATCTCCATTTCCACGATATGTCAACGAACCTGTATACTGGCGGCTCCATTCTCCTATCTAAATTCTACAAGACCAAGACAAGAGTTGGAAAGCCGAGGGAAGATGTCCGGGTCCCAAGGAATTTGTGGCACTGAGAAAAGTCTTAAGCAGGACTTGCAGCAAACTCGGTGGGTATTTGAAGTTCGGAGAAGACTTGTGATGCCTAGCAAGAAGATATATGATATCCCTCCTCATCGCAAAACGTTACAGTGAATCCCCGTCACATCTCTGGAAAAGAAATAGGTTCCTTCTCTACACACCCTCCTCATGGCAAAATGTTACAGTGAATCACTGTCGCATCTTCTCTGGAATATAAATAGGATCCTTTCCACCCACTCCTTCTCTTCACATCCCTTCCCTCTACCACCATCACGATGGCAGATGAAGAACCTCCACAGAAGCGTTGCAAGTTGCAAATAGAAGCGCCCTTACCAAAAGACTTCAAAGAATACGGGATCCCAACAAATCAATTCGTCTGGGGGCCTCACGAAGAGAGCCGTTCAGAACCGTCGTTTGACGATGACGAGACAGCCAGCCCTCCTTCTATCCCTGGCCCTTATCTCACGACTAAAAGAAGAAAGCCCAAATCTTCTCTCGCATTTCGTGGTCGCATCAATAGGAAGCCTTGTCAAGCACGCGCAGTTCGACCTCGTCCCCTAGCTGGACGTCAAACCCGACCCAAGCCCTCGCGCAGAAACAAGACGAAGCCTCCCGAGAAACGCGGTCTTCTTGATCTTCCTGCTGAGATTCGAGAGGAGATTTATCGCGGCCTCCTTGTTTCCCACAAGCCCATTCCCGTATACAACGGTTGGAAGAGGGTCTACCAGCGGGAGAAACCTGGCCTGGATATCAGCATTCTGATGGTCTGCAAGAAGGTCTTCAACGAAGCCATCGGTGTGCTCTACGGCGAAAACACCTTTCTCTACCGCCTTCGCGACAAGCCTACTCAATCCCACGTCATCAACAATATTCACGAGCTAGCCAGAAGCAACGCCTACGTCCCAGAGCCTGGCCCCAGAGAGACCTACACTACCGTATTTGGTGACGAAGACATCCGCGCAAGAGCAGTCCATGAAGTTGGGACTATCGACTTCAAGAAGTATGCCTATCTCTTCCGCTACATCACCTTGCAGGCCGACCACAACCGATACGAACCCTACACCATGAAATTCATGGCTGATGCTATCAAGATGTTTGCCCAGGAACCTGGTAAGACCAACATCCACACACTGACAATCATCGTGAGCCCGCAGTATAAACACGGCAACTTCACCTTTGTCGACTGGTTCGATTCAGAATCAGAAATCGTCATGGCGCTCAAGGCCGTATGCTGCGAGATCATTCGTATCAAGATCTGGAACAAACATCTTAACGATAATATCGGCTTCCCCTCTTCTCTGATATTGCTGCGCGCCCATCAGCTACGATTCGTGAAACAGCTCAGGTACCAGAGGATTCAAGATGAGAAATCCCAGGATAAAGGAGTCAAGGGTAAGAAAAGACTGCGCAGGCCCGACATCTGGAAAGGGGATGAGAAAATGAAAAGGCTTCGATACAAGCGACTTGGCGAGATCCACAAAAGGTTGGACGGACTTCAAGCTTCTGTACATAAAGCCTGCAGAAAACATCTCCAACCACATGTTATGCGAATGGGCGATCGCAGGGATGCATTAGAAGACGAAGACAAAGACGACGGAGAAAACTGGGATGTTGTTTTCTACAACATGCCGGTGGACGACAACTCGGTGGCAGAGGACGCAGATGATGAATCCAACGCGCAAAGCGAAGACAATGACTCCGAATACGAGGAGTAAATTGGGGGGCTGAGACAAATCCGGGCTGAAAAATGCATTTTATTTGGAACAGGCGTTCACGGGAGGGAGAAACATGGATGGGATGATGGTGATGATAATTAGGGGCGTTCATCGAAGGTTTGGACGAATGCGGGATCGATGGATTTGCTCAACACGTAGCTCAAGACTCGGTTTGCTTAATCAACTATTGCTTTCGGGGTATTTTCGCCGCCTATTTCATCGTGTAACTCGACTACGTGATGGTTCTTATGTTGTAGATATCTTGATCCTCTCCACCTCGAGTGTCTCAGTGTCGACTAACACCAACTCTTTCGTTTGCGAGAAAGATGGGATGGTGATGAGTCTCACTGACTGGCCCTCAGGCCCATGAATAACCTTGGTTGAGAATTGCGGTTGGTTGCCGACGAAATAGAGATGAGGGCAGGTCTGCATAACGAATGGATCGTCATCTTGGAATGGATAGCTCCCTAGATAATGGGTTAGGTAAAGATGTTAGTGGTTGTGTAGGTGTGCACTTACATAGTGTATCAGGTGCGGTCGGGGCGCAGCATCGCCATCGGCACATAGCCTCCATCATACTAAGACGGTCATCGCTGCCCACGTACTTAAAAACATCGTCGACGTTTTGACCACCTGTGCCCAGGATGCGCCATCCTTCAAGCTCAGCTTCCCAAGGGTTTGTAACGGTATCGAACCAGGCTGGTTGATCGTCTGAGGCAGCTGGGTCGCGAGTGTAAGCTCGTGCGGCAGGGAACATTGCCGGATGCACAGGCTGCTGTGGGTAACTAGCGTTCGCAGGATCCTGGGCACCCGGAAGCATTGTAACGGGGATAGAGGGGAGGAGCTCAGCGACAAAAGAATCAAAGAGCTGCGAAGGAAGAGGATTATAGGCACTGGCATCGTAACCATACTTCTTCTGGCCCTTCTTTTCTGGGAGCGCTTCATCTGCAGCGGCAGGTTTGCGGTCTGTTGTTGAGATCGAGTTTCCAGCGATGATAAGACGACTGATGTGAGAGATGTCGATTTGACTTGATGAGTCCAGAGCTTCGCCGAGCAGATACTCAAGAAGGAGATCAAGCTCAAGAGCGTAGGAAGCGTCAGTGCCTGAGAAAGATAAACCAGACACAATGGCAATCTTCTTGTTGCTCTTCTTCTTTTCCGATGCGTCTGTCATCTCTTCGTCTTCATTCTTTGTCTTGCCCTTATCCGCAACAGGCTTTGAGAGACTCCAACGTTCTGGTTGAGGAGGCAGGTCGGGAAATTTGATATCGATGACCTCGAGTTCTCCGTTGGCATTTTCAGTGCCCATAACTCCGATAATGCACCCTGTTACAAGGTTTACTGTCTTGAGCAGGTCACCAACCAGTCTGATACGGCCCGACTCGTCCTCTAGCATAACCTGATCATCTTCAGAGAAGTATTTGGGTGTCGAGATGGGAGCAGAGATCCAGCGCTATACATTCGAGTTAGCGCTTCATGAATTGGGAGTAGACGAGGGGAGTTATCATACGTCTTTGGACACGTCCTCCAAAATATTCGGCTTCAGGGGCATCTCCATATATACGGTGCCTGTCACCCAGCATAGCTCTCCCTGGCGGACATCGAGCACCCGTTCAACCCTTTGGGCCTCCTCATCACCAATAGTCGTGCCATTCCATGCCGAGGCGGCTACTTGATCGACAGCTGGTTTAATCTTGGTAAGACGCAGGAAGTACATGTCTCCATACTGTTGCTTGTAGGAACGTTGCTTGTCGAGGGCGAAGGATTGCAAGGGTTTATAGGTGGAAGCACTCCGGGAAGGAACCTCGTGGGCAGCATCACTGTAGTTTTCTTGGTTAGAGTCGTCGTCGTAATGAATAATGAAGAATCGGTAAAGCTTACGATGGCTTCTGCAAGAGACTGCCCTCGACCTCTTCGAGGGTTACCATATTGGAGAGTGTCGAGATATAGGAACAGGTTGGAGGATACGAGCTTCAGGACTGAAAAAAGCTGATTTAATCGAGCCTCATTGACTAGTCATAAATGTATTGGCGATACGTCTCGATATTGTGTAATTGGCTTGTTCGGTCGTTGAAGGTGAAGCTGTCGTCTAGTCTAGTGCAGGAAAACGCGTGGAGAAGCTCTGGTCCGCGATTAGACGCGTTCTGGCGTAAAGTGGCTAGGCAACGGATAAGGGACCCATAGCGGTTTCTGTCAGGCAATGACGTGCTGGATTTTGGGCGGTGAGCCTACTAAAGTGAATGCCCCTAAGTACCTACAGTATTCAATTTGGAGGGGTCATCCAGCTTCCATCATGATAACTGGGGGACGACTAAGCCTGTCCCAGCTTCAGATAGAACTACATGTTCATCCCTTGAAAAAGAGTAGAAGGGAAAGAAAAAAAAAAAAACACGGTATGACGAGAAATACAATGCCATGACTAAAACACATACTCGGCGAAACATATAATCATTGGAAAGGTTAGACCCCACTGGAATCTGATGGTTATCGGACCCCGCCATGTACCGACCGGTCGAGGCGGCATTCTACTGTTGTAGGTAGGTACCTACCTATGGACTATTAGGTAGTCTGTAGAGGGGAGGGAAATCTCTGACGCACCATCTCATCCAATTATATAACTTCATACTTTGATAAATCAGACTACTTAAAGAAAGATTATTTTCGCAAACTGCTCTTTGATTCTTCATACTTGACTGGTCTCTCGTCTGTTCTGTCACAAAACATCTCAACGTCATTACTTCCTGTGCTCATCATGGCTCCTCCCAAGGCTCCTCGTGTTGAGGTCAACAACCTCTCATACACGTTCCCCGACTACTCAACTGGCATCAACAACATCACCCTTGACCTTCCTCCGCGATCCCGTACTCTTCTCATTGGTGCCAATGGTGCTGGTAAGACGACTCTGCTTCGTCTCCTCGCTGGCAAGCGTCTTGCACCTAGCGATACCATCTCTATCTGTGGAGTTGACCCTTTCAAGGAGGGTCTTGAGGGCGTCACTTATCTCGGTCTCGAATGGGTTCTCAACCCTATTGTCCGAACCGACATTGGCGTCAATGAGTTGCTCCGTTCGGTTGGTGGCGATGCCTACCCTGATCGTCGAGATGAGCTTGTGGCTATGCTCGATGTCGACACCAACTGGCGCATGCACGCTGTCTCCGACGGTGAGCGCCGCCGTGTCCAGCTTGCCATGGGTCTCTTGCGACCCTGGACTGTTCTGCTTCTCGACGAAATCACTGTCGACCTCGACGTTCTAAGCCGCGCCGAGTTCCTTGCCTGGCTCAAGCATGAGACGGAGATTCGAGAGTGCACCATCGTTTATGCTACCCATATCTTGGATAACCTTGCTGGTTGGCCAACTCATCTCGCTCATATGCACCTTGGTACTGTCAAGGAGTGGGATGAGGCTGACAAGATGCTTGCCACTATCGACGGAACTGTTGGCCACTCTGGCAACAGTCGTCTTGGAGAGCTCGTACTGAGCTGGCTTCGAGATGACTTGAAGGAACGAGGACCACGAAGCGGTACCAACCGCGGCC
Source organism: Fusarium camptoceras (assembly GCA_004367475.1). Taxonomy (NCBI): domain Eukaryota; kingdom Fungi; phylum Ascomycota; class Sordariomycetes; order Hypocreales; family Nectriaceae; genus Fusarium; species Fusarium camptoceras. Next base: position 33,777 of record QGED01000227.1, on the reverse strand, counting down.
CTGAAGGCAAGACTTATGGCTTCGGAGGAATCCAGATTGGTGGCTATGGCGACGAGTCTAAGCAGCGTCAAGCATAAGGACTCCCTACACGTCTTTATTCCGAGGAACCTCTATCGATACATTCTTAACAATGTATTCAGGTTTTATTTTATTCTTTAATTGGAGTTTGATGGGCGGCACTCAACTGCATTGTTTCTTTTTTGGCGTGGTTGGCAGGAAAAGGAAGAAGGAAGTGATATTTGTCACTAACGCATGGCGTTCGATTCGATGGGAAACAGTCCTCAACCCTGTATTCTACGGTGTTTGATCTTCTTCAACAGTTTATGCATGACAATGAGCGCGGAATCGGTTTTTGAATGTGCTTCTTACAGCATTGTTGATACCCTGCATTTCAACCGAGGGGGATTACAATTTGGTCAATTCAACCAGACAAGTCTTATGAATTTACTTAGATACAAAAAGTTATGGTACATCAACCTCGGTCTCATGTCTCATTATTGTGTCGCGGTTGGTCTCGTGCTTCCCTCGCCGTCTATTAATTTTCTCAAAATCGTCATTGTGTTCTTCAGGAGGTCTGTGATACCGGCGAGTTCCTTTGCGCTAAGTTCCTCCAATACCTTGATGCGATAGTCCTGCCACGAAATACGGATCCCGCCAGAACTCGCGAGCTGTCCAAGGCTGTTTTGTGTCGGTGGTCCCTCGTGTCTGGCACGCAGGGGCGTGTCGCTGTTGATCTCAGCATTCTCGAGACTCTGAATACACCGGGTGCTCTGTAAGCACAGGAGCGGTGAGGATGATAGTGAGAATAGCGACGTGAGAGTTTGGGATGTATCCACAATATTCACGTATGAAGAGAGTTTTGGGACAAGGTTTCTTGGGACCAAGCAACCTTGTGCGTTTGGATCATTGTCGGTGAAGGCCTTGCCTCTCCAAAAGCAGTTACACATGTCCATAAGATAACCGTTGAAAAGGCTCACAAAAACCCTATTATATGATGCCGAGTCAATGCGGTTGCTTCCGTCGCGCTTTGGTTTCGTTAACATGGCCATTTCGAAACCTTTCTTATACGAGGCGAGGATGGCACAAATACGCGATACAATGGCCACAGAACTGCTAAAAAAGAGTATGTAGATGAGATGCGACGGGGGTAGCTCAATTCGAATGTAATGCTTCAAGGTTTCGTGGCTGACGAGTCGAGAGTTTTGCTCATAAAAGTCAAGTATGGCAGAACGTGCTGAGACCGAGGTGGATGTTTGAGCGACGCTAAGAGCCAGAGGGTTGACGTGTCGGATCAAGTCTGTAATGGCATCACTAGCATAATCCGGTATAGCTTCACTGGATTCAAGAACGACCATCCAGTGATGGAGGAGATTCTTGTATAAGCTGAGGACGGCCAGTTGGGATTCAGGGGTATTGTCCAATGTGGCGTCCTCGAGAGGTTTGAGGATGTGTTGGTATAGTGCTGGCAGGAGTTAGTGATATAAGCTGAATGAGAGCGACCAAGACAGACTTTGGAAATCGAGTAGTGGGAAATAGGAAAAGATAGTAAACAACGAGTCGCGGTGTTGAGAGCCGTCCCAGAGTGGAAGAAACACAGCAAAGAAGTCGAGCAGGAGGGAAGGTAAGTTCTGCAGGCCGTCAGTGTGAGGTTAAAGGAAACTATAGAAACGAGCAGACCTTGGTCGACGTGACGTAGTCTCGGAGAATATTTAGTATCTCAAAGAAAGTGGCTTCATCTCCATCGCCGTCTTTTACGTCCTGAAGAGCTGAGCAGAGCCAATTCGATATTCTTTGATCAGATTCCATGCTTGGTCGAAGAACCATGAGCTTTTGTAGCAATGGATCTGCTAATACAGCAACTAGCTGGTTAGGCAGTTCTAGCTTGTCGAGATTCTTGACGAAGCCAACTGCATCTTCGATTTCCTCGAGTGTGACGGCGTCCTGATCGTATTAGTAAAGATTCGTCACTATTCGTTCTGATATTTACAAACCTCTGTTACATGAGACGTGTGTACAAGGGGGATGGTCTTGTTCCGGGCACCACGACCAAGAGGACGATGAACACGGAAACCATCCCTCGGTCTAGATATGCCTTTTTGTGACTTATAGAAGTGCGCCTCTTGAATCTCTTCTAACCTATCTCGCCATTGCGGATCAGGATGCTAGTGACATATTAGTAAAAGAATCTTCGATGACTAGTCGAGGCATACCTTGAAGGATGACGCTTTACCACGAACAACCTCTCCCACAATAACCTCTGGGTAATAGTCTTTGAAGACTCTTAGAAGACCAATCAAAGAAGGGTCGTTTCCAGTTTGTCTTGAGAGATTAAGCCTGTGTGATGTGAGTCAGCAGTAAGAGTAATGAGGGCTGATACTTACAAAGCCTGAATTCGGAAAGGTCGAACATGCTTGCGCCGTGTGATAAGAGCAAGAAGATGACTCAAATTGGGACTGAGATGCATTAGCAGAAACGTATCATGGGGAAGATTGGACTTACCGGGTGGCTGCAGTATCAAGGAGATTGAACAGAACAGGGTACGCTTGAGAAAGCACCTGTGGTGACTCTAAAGTGTGGTGTACTGTAATAAGCCACTTGATGAGAGCCGCTTGCAGTGTCAGAGACGGCTTAAGCGTTCCGTGACCAAGACAAGAGACGACACGAAGCACAGAACCCCGAGAGACAGCTTCAACGGGGTAGAGATTTCTGATGATAGCAGCCTGGCTTGCTTGGTCCAGATGATTTGGTGTTGTAACTAGGTTGATTAGCCTGTCGAGAGTCTCGGGTAAGAGACCCCATTCATAAGAAAGAGAGGTAAGGTTGGCGATGGTAGGTTTAATACTAGACGCGCGTGTTTTGGCTGGTATTTTGGATGCTGTATATGCCGTGAGTATGGAACATGTATTTTGTTGTGACGAATCAAACTCACATTCAATAACATCACCCACGAGGAGACGAAGCTCTTCCTGGCCCGCCGAGGCGGGGTCAATGTCTGTTTCCATGCGTTACTTGTGTGAAACTGGCTATCCTGTTTTGATGCTTGATGTATAAGCGTCACTTAGTGAGGGCAAGGATGCATAGTACAGGCTCCGGAGCCGAGCGGCAGCTATCGGGGCTTACGGATAGGTTGTGGTAATTGTTGCTGTGGATGAGTGGGACGCGTCGGCCCAAAAGAGGCGCGTTTTCGGTTTTCGGGGGAAGGTGGATCCTGTAGATCGGGGTGGGGCCATATATACAGCTTCCGTCTGTCACTGTCTGTGCTGTGCCTACTAGGTATGGATGGATCCCAGCTTTACATTACAGACTGTTTTCTAAAACGTACGGTGATAATTATGGTAGCAGCGGAAACTTTAATATGAGACTATGAGCATTACAATAACCAATAGGGGTTTCTTGGCTCATCGTAATTTGTTGACAGACAACTTGGTCGCGATAGGCGTCTAGGTACCGTACCTATCTAGATAGGTACTGGTTTTATACTCAGGTGGGTAACATAGGTAGGTAGGTAAGAAATGACCTTTAGAGCTTAGGCTGTCAAAATAAAGTGATCTAGGTGTTGCTTAAAGCTGGCATATGATAACTAAACTATTTCGTCTCTTATGCTTACGACGGCCAATTCTTCTGACACTCTGCATATACTCTATGTCAGGTAGATAGGTAGGCATATTGTGCCTTATTTTACACTGGCAATGCCGTGAGATGTTGATCAAACCAAAGCCGCCGGAGCTCAATCTAACCTAGAGCCATTTTGCTAGTCAGCCTGCTGCATAAACCTTAGGTCTCGATGTGGTACCACTGCCTTTAGTTCAACTATTTTGATGGTTACTATCATTGGTAGGTAGGGTACTATGTAGGTGTACTGTTTGCGATGCTCTATGCGACTGTCTAGACCAGTAAGGATGCCCGGGCTTCGGCAGTACTGCCCTCTGACGATCATTTGGCCGCGGCAGGTAATGTGTGTAAATACCTGATTTGAGTTTCACTTTGCATCGCTTGGGGGTTATTGACTCTCTAAACTGGTAATCGCGGGCCGTTCCTGCCGTAAAACTTACTGTGCAGTTTCCAACGCTCCTACCTAAGGTAACCCACCAACAAAGATAGTACGCACGAAGTACTCAAGGGAAGGTACGAGTATGAATCGTTCTGTAGTGCCTTCGTCCAAATTCTCGGGCATGGCCGTTGGAAAGGAGTTTAGGGATGTTCTCTTTCCTCCCTCTTAACATGATAAGTCGCCTCATCCTGCTTAGGTCCCATCTTTCTTTCGGCGTTAGAACCATGGCTACCTAGGTAGGTAGGTGCTATGGCACACTACGCATTCGTTGACTTTGGCTTTTTGTACCTGACATCGATAGGCTTACCAGAGCCGTGGCTGACAATTAGGTTCGCTTCCAACAAACACACCCTACTACGTGAGCCAGGAAAAGACATCTCCATGGCAATGCGGCGGTCAAACTTCCCCTCCGGCCTATGTGTGTATACGACTACTGTCGCGTATTCATCAATGCAACATTTTCGGAGCTGCCCACGCACGCATGAGCACGGTCTTGTTAGTTATACCCTGATCCATCAAACTGAGCACAGATCCTCACCAACAAACTATCTACATATACATACCCCCATTACTCAAGAGCCTTCTACACGCCAGCACGAACGATTGACCAATCCCTTCTGCTGAATATCCCTACTTGGCTGTTGTTTGGCGAGGTCCAGGTCCGGAGTAGTTGAGTGAAGCCAGCGGTCATCAAGGGACATACAGATTCGTCTTCGTTCCTTAGTCGCTAACCTATCTCCCTTTCCAAAAACACGTTGCGTAGCGTTCATGAACCGCGCTGCAAACAACGAATGTGCCATCCTATGTCACTGCATACCTACGGTCCATCGCTATCCTGCAGATAAATCTCCCGTTTACCGACGTGCATCTTCGTGTCACCACCGAGCAGCCTTGAGCAGGCGCAGTTCGAACCCACTGTCACCGTGTTACTGAGCCTCGCCTTCGGCAACCCCAATTTGTCAATTGAATCTCACACGAATAAGATGCTCTCCATGCCACGAGTCCATGACCACCAACTGATCTAGGCCAAGGCTGATATTTTTTGGTTGGGCAACCCTGCTCAATCTATCCTGGCAATTGGAAAGGTCACTGTGTAGCCCTGGCGCTTCATGGCGGCTGATTGCAGATAGCAATTCATGTCGCAGCCTTCGTCCCATCAACCCCACACTCATTTAAACCCTCCTCCCAGTGGTTTGGATGGCTGACCGACTGAGCAGGACCCCCCAGCAGGCGCCCTAGGTCATCGTCGTCACGAACCCGCATTTATAGATCATTGATTTGTTTATCCTCCACCTGTTTGGGCTCAAATGAATAGGCAGGCTATTTCTCTCCTTCGTCCCTTTCCTTGTCTACCTGGCTTAACTCTAAATCCGGCTTATATGAGTGTCCAAACTATCGACTGGTCCCTACCGTTGCGCAACCATCCTCATCAGTAACGACAATCAGATATAAATCTCTTGAACTGTGGGCAAACTGAACTATCGCCTACGGTTCTTCGTCACTCTCTTTGTCATCAGTTGCAAACACCATTCGGAAGCTGATTTATGCCTAAGGGGGTTGGGTGCCTGTGGATACCGCACACTTAACCGGGACAGACACAAGCAACAGTTCAAAGGGCCATGTGATTGCACTGCTGTTGATATTGCATACGTCTGTAAACAATGTCAGATTACCAAAACCAAAGCTCACTGGCTACTTTGTTATGGGACCACCAGAACCTGATCCCTCTGCAGAAGAACCTTGTGGACGGGGATTTGGTTTTACTATTAACTCCTGCTGTGGTTCCCCTGGACCCAGCTCTTCCCAGTTCCACTGACCCTTTTCAGCCTCTTGGTAAAGCATTGGAGCAGTCATATCCCTTTATCAGACACGTCCCGTATACCAAAAAATCCGGTATCACTGGTACACATGTGGCATTTATCAAGCAAGCACGAACTGTTATCTTCGTGCTTAGTGGGTTCTCATCTGATGAGGGTACTTTTCAACTAGAACTCACCGATATAGTTCGAGAAGTATGTGAGGAGCGCCCTTTTGTTTTAGTGGCATGCTGCGAAGTCTCCCAAGACAGAGCCCGAGAGTACGAGTTTCAGACTGTAGTGCAGTGCTCGGGATATTTCGTGTCCGATTTGCAGGCGGTCGCCGCTGTTCTGACCACGGAACTACCAACGGCTGCCGCTAAGCCAACGTCCAGCAACCTTCCTCCTTCACCCAGTTGGTCACTTGTCGGATGGGACTTCAATACAGATCTTCCCGAGATACATACATTGTGGGAGGCATCTTTCCCCTCCAAGTTCCGCCTGGATCGTGCAGCTCTTGGTTCTGCCCTGAAACGCGATGGGTATGCGATGCACTATATCGTGCGGGAGCCTCAGAATGGGAAGGTTGTTGGATTCTGCGCTACATTTACGACATACATAGATAACAGCGCCGATCGCTTAATTGGATCAATAGCGGCCATCATTGTCCACGAAAACTACCAAGGTCAAGGAATCGGTCGCATGCTTCACAATGAGGTTGTGAGCAAACTCAGCAAAATTCGAGGAGTCGGCATTATACAAATCGGTAGCACGTTCCCAAGACTGTTTTATGGGTTGCCAGCTCATATAACTAACACAGAATGGTTCGAGAAACAAGGGTGGAAGTTGAAGGAGTCTAAGCCTGGCCATGGACGACTTGCTCAAGATTGGTTATTGAAATTCGCCGATACCCCGGTTCCCGATTTAGCTTCAGCCGGTTTGACATTCAGATCCTGCCAGCTCTCTGATTACCAGCAGGTCATAGATATTGCGACTAAAGAGTCACAAAGGAGATTTGGGTTCGGATGGTACGACCAATATGCCAGAACTATGGACAGTTCCTATATTAACGATGTTGTTGTTGGTCTTGAGGGAGACAACTTGGTCGCGGCGGCAATCACTTACTTCCCCAACAATGGGAGCCCCTGCGGTGCAGATATCCCGTGGCCGGCTACAATAGGACAAGGAATCGGGGGTGTTTCGTGTATCTGCATCAAAGGTAAGTTGCTACGTCTATGATGAGCTGCGCTAACTATCCACCAGATGAAGATCCTGACATGGTTAATCGTCGAGAATCAGTAGCAACTAGATTGCTGCTGGCTTGTCGTCAGACTCTGAGTGAAAGAGGGATGGTGGGGATGTTTGTTGACGGCAGTAGGCATGACGAGAACATATTGCAGTCTTTAGGTAAGGAGAAAAGCCGGTCCCTTTGCCTGTATTTTCTCACCTTAAGTTTTTCCAGGATTCAGCAAATGGGCGGAGTACAAAGAGGTATGGCGTAAAGTCTGAGCATGAAGATGCTCTTCTATCTACGTCAGAAGCTATAAACAAGCACGACCTGCAACCTCATCCAGAACATAGGTGTGGGAGAGATGCTGGGAGAGATGTGATCCACGTACTGGTCAAGAAGGATGTCGAACAGATTCGAACCGCAACCGGATCCTTCGAGTACGGCTTCACAGGCAATTCCTTCTGCGATGTTGTCTGAAGATCCTGTTTGCCTAAACATTGAATCGACATCTCCGCCCCGCGTGGCAATGGGCTTATGTCATTATTTTCATTCTGTATCGCACACGTCCATCACTAAGATTCGCATCTAGCCTATCCTTCGCAAACTGCGCATGTTCGAACTGTTCTACCTTGGACGCTGTGCTTTTTAGGGGCTTGATTAGCTCATCGGAAAGCGGAGATCCGAGATACAACCCCGGAAAACCAGGTGACATGCACCAGATGGCCATACCGGAGAGCAGCAGATATCTTGATTTTGCTATGAGGCTTCCTGTCTGGGCAGGAAAAGAATGTTCGCCATACTGATCCATCACAGTGGCCAAGAAGATTCGAGAAGAATCCTGGGATGTGCTACTGATGCTGATCATCAAACACAGAATTTCGTTCGTGTAAAGCGACCCATGCAGTGATAATCACTTTGGAAAGCTACGTGGCTGACAAGGATGTCTAGCGTCAGGCTCCAGTCTATAGTAGATTCACCATGGACGAGAGTTCACCGGCCATCTTGTTTCCTACATACGATATATCGCACTTGACCCGATAGGTATCAAGTCTACTACTCTACGCCCTGCTCATACATGTCGAATATACCAGTCATATTGCAGGAAAGCCTTGTATTGATTGCTCCCTCTTCATCAGCTACTGACTAGCTTACGGTGGAGCAGTATCACCAAAATCACTAAGCCTGGGCAGCCTGCTATATTTCTATCACCACCCCAGGTGGTTCCTTACGCAGAGGATCTTCTACTATTGGTTTTGCTGCCTATGTTACCTCCAAGCTGGACGTTGTTTGTCTGACAAAGGTGCCGCAATCAGTTAAATGGGTCTTTTTGTGTACCCATATTATAACTCGCAGGGTAAAGTATCCTATCCGCAGGTTGTCAGAAGAATTAACCGCCGAACGCATAAGAGACGAAATAATTGGGTCACCTTATAACAGCTTAGGCTAGTATTTAGGCTACTTTATTTCTGTAGCCTAAATCTTGGAGGGCATTTCTTCTGTTACCCACCTAGCCTACCTATGCACAGCACCAAGCAAGTAAGTGAAGGACTTGTAATTCTTGCTTTGTTTGGCTCCTTCATCCGCGCATGCCACAGTTGTGTAACTATCGACTTTGGCAGATCCTCCCACTACCATGTTAGGTCGTCAGCCACACCATGCAGTTTGAGGCAGTGGGATGCTCCAACGAGCCAAACAAACCCGACAATGCAATATAGACTGCAGGTTTTAGTGAACTCCGCAATTGTTACACAGCAGCTTCTCAATCACGCGACGTCGCACAAGACGACACGGAAACAACATTTCATTGCATCGGCTGGCCAAGTCGGATGGGCTTTAGCCATTGGTCCATAATCACATATAGACTTTAAAAAATGTGATTTAGACTTGAGCAACTTCCTGGTTCATGCATGCTATGCAGTAATGTCAAGCTGGGATAACCATCATATGTTGATGCCTTCTCGCAGAGTAGAAATGGTCTACTTTGAGCAACGCATAGCTAAAGGGTATATATAACACAAATAAACCCATAAGCAGAAACGGAAAAAACAAACATACTTGGAAACAGGGACATGAAGACAAACATCAAGGTTAGACCCAAAAATAAGAACTTTTGATAAACCCCCCCAGAATACCCTTACGCAGATGGACGCCTCCCATCTTTTTAGATGACATAATGAATTTCTTTTTAGTAGTACAACTCTTTCTTGCCTTTTCCATATCCCGTTCATTATCGCATTTCTTAGGCCCATTTGGAGAAGTCGACAGTGTCGGTGTGTGTGTCCTGCCCGTGTAATGTACCAATCTCAGTGTCATTGGTCGTGGTGGAGGACGATAACATTGAAGATCGGTGCGAGGTCTGCTCACTTGTACTGGTGAAAAACGTGGCTACACTTGTGCGACGGAGGCTAGTAAAACTATCGCGGACGGTGCTTGCCGGACGCGACGAAGCCGCATCACTCTGCGGCAAAAGCTGTTGCTGCTGCTGGATTGGAGTGGTGCCCCCTAGAGACGAGCTTTGTGAGGCTGAAGGTGTGATTTGCCCCGATTTAGAAGGCGTATATTTCTCTCGGAGTCTCTTGATCGCACGCAGACGACTCCTCCAGGAGCTGACATGTTCACCACCTTCGCGATTTGCCCAGACATGGGAAAACACGGAGGCATTGAGGGCTAACAGGCGGATCAAACCTGGTAGGGCCTTGAGCGACACGATCTTCATCTCCGAGGCCGGCGATATCTCAGGAAAGCCGGGTTTGCTTAGAACCTGTACGCGATAAAAGGGCTGGCTATGCTCTGAAGTTTCTCTAGCAGCAATAAACGAGGCCCTGGACGCTGGCGTGATGACAATATGAACGAAGTTGAAGTCTCCTGGGAACGTGTCGAACTTGAAAGGTAAGCCCGAGTCGTTGAAGACGATGTTGACAAAATCATTGCCAATGTGTCGCTTCTTCATGGTGCACTGCGGGTCATGATCCAAGTTCGTAGGCATCTGTGTCGTGACATGAAATACGATTTCTGTGACACGGTCCCGCCAGCAGAAAGTGTACTGGCCATCTGTATCAAATTCTCGATCCAATCCATGAGTGTTGAAGGTTGCTCCTTTAAGCTTCGTCAGGGTGCCAAGATTGTTGAGAAATTCCATGTAATCACTGCTGCCAGAGACGTTGCCAAGGATCTCAACCTCGTTGGTCTGCCCTTCTCCTATGTAGATCACACCAACTTTGTGACCGTCAACAGTTGAGCTTCGATCAAACACACGAATAGCCCTGTCAACAGTGTCATCTTCAGGAAGCGGTATAGGTCGTGCTAGATCATTGCCTTGCGGGATGGACGACATGAGTTGTACCATGATGTGGCTGGGTAAGATGGTGTTGGTCGAAATCTGTCCCTCTCTACTAATGTCCACATAATTGGGGGTTTGATGTGGCGGTGGTGGATCGAACGTCTCTCGAATCGTGAATGCAGAGGTCCCTGAAGGTTGTCTTTTGACAATCTGAGCCCAGCCCGTCGTTGTTGCTTGCCGTACAGTAACGATACTGTATCCGACTAACCAACGCTTCTTGAGAATCTCGCCAAATCGGTCAGACGTAAAGAGGGGATCTTGAGAAGACTCTTCCACGTCAGCATATGTATACCTTTGCATAAAATCGATTGAGGTGAGTGCTTGTTCATTATCGGTGCCGCCGTCCTCGACTTCATTATAAATGTTCCTGACAAGCCAGCCAACTAAGTTGGCGCGATCAGGCAGTTTCAGTGCCAGGAACCAAAAGAGAATGACGTGATACGCCAGTGCATACACATATTGGGGTAAATCATCTGTTGCGCTTGGGTGTACAGCGTCCGAGATACTCGCTGATGAGGCAGCTGGTGTCGATGGTTCGCTCGCATGGCTGTTTCTGTTGGAACCTTTTCTGTCTCTCACCGACTGTAGATAGCGAATGCATATACCAAACACAATCTTGTACTCTTCTTCTCGGAAATTTACATATACGTGGTGCAGACGGCTGAGGCAGGCCAGAAACTCGAGAATATGTATCGAAACGTGGGGCTGTGTGATGATGGTAGACATCTTAGTCAACAGCTGAACCAGTGATTTGCTTGTTGAGAGTGGTAGTTCATGACAGCATATAGACAACGCGTGGATGCAGCATTTGGCACTTCGTTCCCAGGTAGCAATACCGTGCACGAAGGTTTTGACAATCTCGTCCTCGTCTCCCTTTTGAAAGTGATCATGGTAACTCAGGATCATGGTCAGACTGTGGAAAAGACAAATCGCCACATCAGCCCGCCGCAAGCCGGAGGCGTTGGGCGGTTCTTGAAAGGAGTTGGTTCTGACCTGCTCACAGATAAGTCTTCGAAGCTCTTGAATCTGCGGAATGGCGTCCCTGAAGATGGCGTGATTGCTCAGCTGCGACGGCAGATGGACAAGGGCAAAACTGTAAACCTCCCAATCACTGCCATGAAGAAGGCCCAAGACCGCCTCTAACCAGGTAGCAATGTCGAGGGCGGCAGTCCTAGCGTCGCATGCTTGCTTTTCGATCGTTTCTTTCGTTTCCAATTCTTCGGAGTCCTCCTCTGTTCGCTCGCCTTCCGCCTTATTAAGGTGGGAAACTAGAACGGGGCTGAAAACACCCGTGACAGATTCAGGGAGAGCCTCAGGGTCAGGGAGACTCCAAAGCTGGTGATATCGAGCCGGATTGCCCGTACTCCCCATCAAGCCACTCCCAGCAGCAACACTGGCAGATCGCATCGGCATACCCCTTTCACCTTGACTAAACGAAACACCACGAGCAGACCTGGATGACCCGCCATGCTCGTTCCGCAGCAATCGGATAGATTGTGCAGTTTCTTCGGCCTGCTTCTTTGCACGGGTTTCCGGTGTTCGACACAAGGTCGGGGCAACAAAATTAGTTTCGAGGGTCTTTGTAATGAAGACACGGTTAGCCCAGTCAGCACGAAGTCTGAACAAGAGTTTCATAGCCGTTAACCGAGCATCAACCTCACAATGACTCGATTTGACGATGTTGATCAGGGCATGATATAACCTCAAAGACTTCTCAGTGTCGAAGTCCATAGTTTGCACGAACATTTTGACATAGCCTTTGGCTACCACATTTGAGGGAGATTGTTCTGGTGGCATGTGATCGTCGGAGATAGCTTGGGCAAATGGATTGGGAGATGTCGATGATGAGATTGGTGACTTTAGTCGATCACCAATTACGATGCTCCGCAAGGCATCGACGATGTAATCAAATAGTTCCATATCACAGGACACTACAACTGAGACCATGAGCGACATTATGCCCTCAAGGACAATAACGTCACTTTCTTCGGCAACATCTTGAAGGACACTCTTGGCCAGCTGTGGAATGAAGCTTTCTTCGGGATCATCGCCCACTAGATCTACGACTTCATAAGCGTCCATAATCGTTTCCAATGCCCGAAGTCTGATCTGAGATGACCGATCTCTGTTGCCGAAGAAGCCTTTGAGAACCAATGCCAGATTCTCTTCCCATTGAAGATCTGAGGGCGAGCAGCATCTGAATTGTTGAAAGTAGTTCAGAACTGAAGACGCAGTCTCGTCGGGGAGAAACTGATGAACTTCAGTGAGGAACGAAACGACACTTCCCCGCGGAACAAACAAATCCGACTTTTGGTTGATGAGAATATCGAGCCTCTTAATAAGGGTAATGAGTTCGCGGCTCAGCCCTCCTTCGGGTTTATCGTCTCTGACAGGGCTACGAAGACCGTCGGATTCATGGAGTCCTGGAATGGCGCGCCGGGAGCAAGTTGCGGCAGCCTCCAGGATCACCGACCAGTCTTCGTCGACTATCAAACGATGCATATTTCCATCTCCATCGTCAAACAGAGCATTCAAAAGCTGAAGAATGGCGGTCAAGGTTTTGATAGAAGTGCCAGTCCTTGCGATAGTAGCGAGCCCATCGGCCAACAACGCAAAGGGGACACTTGGATAACCATTCTCCGGGCTCTTGGAAAGGACTTTCTGCAGTACAGCCAGAGCCCCACGTATCTCTCTATTCACATCCTTCTCCTTGACGCCATCTGAAGGGCTATTTCGTAAAATGTCCAGTAGGATGCGGATGGTCGCCTGTCCGTTATGACTCTTGAAAAGATTTGAGACCGTGTTCCATGCATCCTTCTGGAGTCCCCCCACCATGCAATATATAGAGCCGAGCACTTGAACGCAGCCTTTTAGTTTGTCCTCCGGGATAGACCCAAACGTCACAATAGCATCAATGACCGCTATGCTCGACCTGAGGTCTTCTTCCACGCTAGTGCTCATGCAAATTGCTAGCAGTCGGTCAATCAATCCCGATACAGCCGACGCATCTGCATTGTTGAAGCTGAATTTGATAACGTCGACTAGAAAGCCGAACAGCTGAGCGAGGTTCTTTTCTTCGCCCGAAGCTACAATGCGATTTCGAGATGGGCCCTTTGAGCTCTTGGACGCTTTCCTCCTGGCCACGCGCACTGAATTGTAAGCCTCCCAAAGCCAATTGGTTAGTAGGGGAATGAGCTCGTAATCAAAACCTGTCAAGGCACGGCCCCGTCGAGTGAGGTGCACAAGAGCAGCCAATTGTAAATAAAAATCTTCAGGGTTCGCAGGAGCTGACAGCGTCGTGAAATACTCTTGACGCTCGAGATCGGAAGAAGCGTCGTGCTTCACGCATTCTGTCAAAAGCTCCCAGCCGGCAGTCCGTGCCGGGGCAGGCTTTGCGGGATCGATGAGGTCCTTTGCAGCGTACCAAATATCCAGAACAGGATTCAAGGGGTATTCAGCAATTGCATATCTCAGCGAATTGGCGGCGGCGATGCGTTCATTGGGAGAACCGTTTTTCAAAAGCTCGAAAGATTCCATATGACTGGTAGATAGCCCATGAGGTGGATTCGTCGAAGCTGCTGGAGGAGAAGCATGGACGAATTCGGCAATCGGCAAGGCGGTTGTAGACGAGGGTGATGCTATTGAAGGCGATGATTTGGAGAGCTTGGAACTTGTTAGACCCCGCAGAACATGGGCAAGACCACCCTGCCGGGACGTATCTGGGGATGATGGACCATCTCCTGGCTGCGGTGACATGTGCTCGTGTGGATTCTCGTTGGGGTCTGAGTGACTAAGTGAGGCTAGACGGCGCAGCATGTTAGCAAAGGAACTGAAGCCTGTACACTAAAGGCTGCGTCATCGGTAAGGCAGGACAGGTCGGTCGATGTGAAGCAGGAATGCAATGAATCAAGTAGACGGTTGACAAGAATTTGGCTGGTAGGCACACAAAGTAGCGAAGAGTTCAGATGTTTAACAAGGCGGTTAGACGAGACAGAGCAAAGTGAATGTCTTATATCGTATCGTATTGTATCGTGAGTAGGCAGGTACTGTGGGTGCGTGCGACGAACGGAACGGCGTCTCGGATGCAGTGTGCAGATGCAGTAGGTACGAGATGGATGGACAGTGCGGGCGAGTCTCACCAGCGAAACATGTGCTACCTAGGCCTAAGATGGGCCTGTGAGAGGTTGTCGATGTGAGCGGTTTGAGGCGTGTTCATTAAATGATCAGTAGAAGTGGATTGCGAGAATCAATAGCGCAGCGCAGCGCAGCGTGTGAGAGAGAGAGAGAGAGAGAGAGAGAGAGAGAGAGAGAGAGGATATGTCCGGTCGATGTCAAATCAGGAAAACGAGGGTGACAATGATGATAGCGATAAGTAAGTTGAGCCAGGTCCAATCCAACAGCGCGGAGGTGGATAGAGGTCCGGGCCTGGCTGACAATACGGCGGGGCGAGCGGGCAGATCGGCGGGATAGAAAGGCGAGAAATGCAAAAAAGTAAGGACAGTACGGGTTAGCGCATGAGGCGGTCTGTCGATCAACAATTGGGCTATGATAGCATAGACATGTAGAATAAGTGAAGCGATCAAGACGAAGAGAAGCGAGGCTGGTGGATGAGGAGAGGAAAAGAAGAGGAAGAAGAAATGAGAGGGAGGTTGGAATCTGGAAGATGGTGGTTAGGTTCTACTGAACCTACCTGCCTACTATGTACGGTAGAGTCAACCCAACCGAGCTAAGGGTGCTGAACAGCTCAGCGAGAGCAGTAGCTACAATGCATAATACCAGATGCAGGGCAGATCGATTAAGCAGGCTCTCAGCTAATAGAAACCATCGATTTCTCCTTACTTAAGCTTAGATGGCGTGGATGGATGATCCCTTGGTGACTTTTCAATGGCTGCTTGACAAAGCACGGGAGTAGCTCAGGGATTTCATGTACGCCATGCCACCAAGCTGTAGGCGGTAAGGTACAAGGCTTCGATCGCGCCAATCCCGGACAATGGAAGGGACCCTGAGGCCATAGAGGGAAAGCAGCTGCGGTGTACCTGCAGTATCGTGTTTTGTTGAGGTCCAGTCGTATACAGGTGTTTTTTTCGTCAAGCAGAGTGGGAAGTGTCTTCTAATTCGCTTTCACTATTCGACCTCATATGATAAGCAACTTGAAGATACTGAGGTATGAAGTATATAGGTATTGATGATGCGAACAATATGCTCTATGTCAAAACTTTAGTACCTGAGTGCCTGCTACCTAACCTTCGGCCAATCACTTACGTATCTTAGTTCTCATCGCAGAGAGTGCACTCGCTTGATATCATGGTCTATACTACACATGTGAATCCCTCGAAATCGTTTGATAGTCTGAGCATTGTTAAAGTTTTCCAATAAGGACCGCTCGTTCTAGTTCCATGACATAAACAATGCCTGTCGAATTTCGAATATTCCATGAGAAGCCAGAACTTGGAGAGAATACATTTCGGACGCCTCGCCAGCGTCATGGCCGGAAGAATTCCATGGTTGCAGAGAGTACTGGAAACGAAATAACTTGGCCATCTTATGCGAGTTTAGAGTGGCACTTGGGCTACTTTGTTTTGACACCCGACACATCAAAGGACAATTCTTCTGTTACCTTGTACCTACTAACCTAGTACTTGGTACCTCCCCGTTCGATCAGCTGCCGGCATCAATCGATACTTTTATAATTCTGTCAATCGACAAAGTCAAAGCACTTTCGTTGTATATGAGAGATACACTATTACTGTTGCACGAAAAGCTGCCCGGTGTACGGGCACCTAGGTTTATCTACCAAATACGGGGCATTGTATTCTGCTGGGCAACCGGACAGCTAACTGTTCCATACCTAAGTAGGTGACTAGGTACTGGGACTTATATCGACCCAGAGCTTTTTCTTAGCGCGTTTAGCTCTGGAGCTCATTAAAATACAGCTCTGGTTGCTGCTAGTTTTGAGGCTCTTCATAGGTTGAGCAACGTTAGAACATCCCGCCAGTGGAGGCCAAGGAAAAAAATCCACAGAGCCGGTCGCCTAGGCTTTTTACTTTGTTTGTTACTGGAGCCTTCTCAGCTCTTTTGCAACCTCCCGTCCAGACTAATCCTTCCACATCACCACCGCTTCTTCTCTTCTTTCTTTCTTTCGTCCGTCTTCCACGTTTCCCTCTCTGCAGCTTCTCTTCCTCATCCCCAGCATATTCTCACCATGGCAGCCGACATTGGTCAGATTGCTCAGCTTCTTGATGCAACTCTTGATCCTACAGAGCATCGCAAAGGTACTTGATCTGTTGCTTGTCACACCCCCCGTCGTTGCCCCGCGGTTTGGAAGCTAATAAATAATCATCACCAACAGCTGAAAATGCCCTCAAGCAAGAGGCTGCTAAGCCTCAGTACTCTCTCAGTCTTCTCAACATCGTCAATTCTGACTCTCTACCGTTGAAGACCCGACTCGCCGCCGCCCTGGCCTTCAAGAACTTCATCCGAACATCCTACGTGGTGCGTCTTTCCCAAACCCGATCGATCGTTTTCGAAATACTAAATTTGGTATAGGACGAAGAGGGCAACTACAAGCTCCCTCAAGATGAGGTCCAGGTCATTAAGGAGCGCCTAATTGGCCTCATGATTTCGTCCCCGGCCAATATTCAGGCTCAGCTTGGTGATGCCATCAGCGTGATCGCAGATTCTGATTTCTGGCGTCGGTGGGACACACTGACGCAGGTGCGTTCTCGTTGCATCCATGTCATTACCTTCCAAGCGTGCTGATGCTTCAATTAGGAACTCGTTAGCCGTTTTTCTGCCACCGATCCAAAGGTCAACGTCGGTGTTCTTGAAGTCGCACACTCCATCTTCGTTAGATGGAGGCCCTTGTTCCGTACTGACGAACTTTACATGGAGATCAACCATGTAATTGAGACTTTTGGTCAAGCTTTCCTTGAGCTTCTTATAGTAAGTCTTGGAAATAGAGCTGCTGTCTGTCTAACACTGACATTTTCCCCTTCTCCGTTAGACGACCGACAAGAAGATTGCCGAGAACAACGATAACCAGAATGTTTTGCGCGGTTGGTTCGAGACCCTTGATCTGCAAATCAAGATCATACATGACATGTCTTGCCATGATCTGCCTCCTATCTTCGACGAGAACCTCGGAAGCATCTCCGAACTTCTTCACAAGTACCTTACATATTCGAACCCACTGTTGGAGACCGACGATGACACGGAAACGAGCATAATCGATACTGTCAGAGCTGATATTTGTGAGGTTCTCGAGCTCTTTACTGTCAAATTTGACGAGGACTTTTCCAAGTACTGTCAGCCTTTCATTGAGACCGCCTGGAACCTTTTGTCATCTACTGGTCCTGAGACAAAGTACGACGTCATTGTCAGCAAGGCCCTGCATTTCTTGACGGCCATCGCATCCTCCGCACAGCATTCGGGCATCTTCAACGATGAGGGGGTCTTGACTCAGATCGTGGAGAAGGTCATCTTACCCAACGTGGCTCTTCGCGAGTCAGATATCGAGCTGTTCGAGGATGAGCCCATTGAGTTCATCCGAAGGGATCTCGAAGGCTCGGATACTGACTCTCGACGACGATCTGCCACTGACTTTCTCCGCAAGTTGCAGGAGCGCTTCGAGGGCCCTGTTACCACGGTGGTATCTAAATACATTAGCCACTATCTATCCCAGGGCAGCAGCGATTGGAAGGCCAAGGACACTGCTATTTACCTTTTCCTTTCCATCGCTGCCAAGGGTGCTGTGACTGCTGCTCAGGGCGTCAAGACAGTCAACCCTCTGGTGAACGTTGTCGAGTTCTTTGAGCAGCACATTGCCCAAGATCTCATCAATGCTCAGGGTGTCGAGCCTATCTCCAAAGTGGACGCCATCAAGTATCTCTACACTTTCCGAAGTCAGCTGTCCAAGGAGCAATGGAAGGTGGCCCTGGGTCCGCTGATCCAGAACCTAAACTCGGACAACTATGTCGTCTACTCATATGCTGCTATTGCCGTAGAGCGTGTGCTATTCCTTACCGATGACGCTGGCAATGCTATGTTCCCCCGCGCTGACATTGAACCCTTTGCCAAGGATCTCCTCGGCCATCTCTTTAAGCTCATCGAGAAGGAGTCCAGCCCTGCTAAGTTACAGGAGAATGAATTCTTGATGCGCTGCGTCATGAGAATCTTGATTGTTATTAAGGATGGTGCCACTCCTTTATTGGACAATGTCTTGACCCATCTTATTCTTATCACCAACGTTATGAAGCAGAATCCCAGTAACCCCCGATTCTACTACTATCACTTCGAGGCCATTGGCGCCCTTGTTCGATACTGCGCTCCCAGCAATGCTGTTCTATTCAATGAGAAACTATGGGGGCCCTTCCACCAAATCTTGGTCGAGGACGTCACAGGTAAGTGTCTTTTCTTTCTCATTTATATATATATTTGAGCGGGGGGTTGATATACTCAATCTTTTACTTACTAACGTACAATTAGAATTCATGCAATACGTTTTCCAGATCCTCGCTCAGCTATTGGAATCCAGCCCTTCCGAGACTATTTCGGATAACTACAAGGCCCTTCTTGGCCCTCTACTAAGTCCTACTCTTTGGGAAACTCGAGGCAACGTTCCTGCATGCACTCGCCTATTGTCTGCTGTCATTCCCCGGGCATCCCAAGCGATTCAGGCTGAAAACCAGCTTGAGCCCGTGCTTGGCATTTTTCAAAGACTTCTTAACTCAAAGAAGTCTGAGCTACTCGCCTTCGATATCCTCGATTCTATCATCAAGACTTTTGAGCCGTAAGTTTCAAGCCAACTCATAGGATGCAATAACTAATGCCCCGTCACAGCGCTGTATTGGAGCAGTATTTTGGTACAATCCTTAGGTTGGTTTACACCAAGCTTCAAGGGTCTCCCTCTGAAGCGTTCAAGCTCCGCTTTGTTCGCTTCTACCACCTTGTATCGGCTCGTCTCGAGGCGGGCTACGGCGCCGACTACTTCATCAAGCAATCGAACACAATCGAGGAGGGCGTTTTTACTAAAGTATATCCTGCTTTCGTCCTAGCCGAGACAGAGCGACTCGCTCGTCCCGTGGATCGAAAGGTCGCAGTTGTGTCATTGACCAAGACCTTGTGTGACTCGCAAGCCTTTTCTCAACAGTTCATGAAGGGATGGGCCAACAGCTGCCGCAAGCTACTTTCACTTCTGGTAAACCCACCGACCGTGACTGCTGGTGGTGACGAAGCTGTTGCTGAGGCGGATGTTGACGACATTGGCTTCGGCATGTCATTCACCGCGCTTAACACTTGCAAGCCTTTGGCCAAAGATGATTTCCCTGAGATTCTCGACGTCACCAAGTGGGTAAAGGAGTACATGGTTAGCGCCAACCAGCGACACGGTGGTGCTGTTGAGCGCTTCATTGGTGAGCGACTCAATCCCGATGAACAAGAGGCCATCGTCAAGTACATCCGATAAGGCAGCGAGGTTGCTTTGTCGTTACGAGCGATACGTGGAAAACGAACAAGGATCAGGGGCAGTTCTGCTTGCTGCGCTGTAGAGGGCACCAAGGATAGGATTTACTAAGGATACCACCCTTCGAAAAGGGTTTGCGAATACAATGGATTGGTTGATTACACTAAAGATAAAAAGCGATAACAGAGAAACTAAACTAGAAATAATAATGCAACAAGACACTATACACGGTGCAGCTACGAATTTCAGAGTTTTCGCTGAGCAACTTGTGCTTTGTTCTTATTGCCAGTGCAAGTTGCAGAGCTAAATATGATTCTTCTAAGTTTTATTATCAAATAACAATGCTGTTCTTGGAAAACGCCCTTGCAGACAAGCTGCCTAGGCGATAGTCGCGATGTGTTACGTGATACACTTCTAGTCTCTGCCATGCCAAACATCTAGGCACAAAGAACACCGACCGATGTTTACGGAGACCAAATGAGTCAACCGTCAAAAAGCGCCTAGGACCAATCAGTCCAATAGTCCCCTCATCTCCATCATAAGAGTCATTATGACGATGCCATAGCCTGGTATCAAGATCGTACAAAGCATCCGAGATGCACCAAAACTGCTCATTTCAACATATCTTTTAATTGCACAGCGGCAGAAATAAGGTCGAATCTTTCCTAAATATCATCAAGGCTTTGATCGGTGTCGTAGAGACGAGTCGGGTAGTCGTCAAAACATTTCGAAACATCCTTGCTCGTTAAGGTGATTCGAAAGAGGCGTTCTATCTCCCCTGATAACGACCATGCTGTGGCGCCATCTAACTTCTGTGTTTCGTCGTTTAAGTTCCAGACGTGATCCTGAGTTGATAATACGAAGTCTCGCAAATTCAGTGCCCGACGTGAAATGGGCGTGGGCTGGAGGTCGACCTTGCTGCTTCACCAGGAACTCCTCCTACTAGCGTTCGCCTAGGCAAAAAAAAAAAAAAACAAGTAAGCTTCTGGTGCTCAATAAACTTTGGATAACTTCAGTAAAACCCAAACCTTTTGGTAGCAGTGCTCGACGTGGATAGACGTTTATCTCCACTCGACCTCACTGAGGAATCATCCGACACTTTTTTGCCAGATGTCACCTCTAACCTGGCCATGTTGGCGATCAAGTGAGGTGTACTATTTGTTCGCTGTGTAGGGCTTGGTCGAGTTTTCGCATGCGCCGTATGCGGTCTCATCGGGGGAGATTGCTGTAGTAGAGGGGCCCTCGACACCGAAGAACGAGTAGAAGGTGACAAAGGTGCTGGGTCCCCACGATCAGCGATAAATTGAAGGGCACGTTGCGTTGAGGGTATCAAAGCTGGCCCTCTTCGGTCAGGTACACCACCATATGCGACTTCGTCCAAGTCGTCCGAATCACTATCGTCTTCGTCGCTGGAACTATCGGAAGCCTCAAAAGCACTTCGCATTGCCATTTGCTGGGCTCGTTCAGTTTCTTCCCTCTGTTTGATTTTGTCATCAGCTTCACGCATCAATGCATCGAACCGAGCCAAGGAGCTCAATTTCTCCTCGCCAGGCACCTCCCGTTCCGAGCCAGGAATACACCGCATTTGAAAAGCTCGGTCGAGAATAGTCTCACGGGGTCCAGGTGGAGAGCTGGATTCAACCGTGGCGATTGAAGGATGTGGTGGTTGAGAGCCAATGCTACTACGGCCTCGGATGGGTGAGCTCATCGTCGATGATCTACCTTGAGCGGATGTCCAGCCTTCAATAAATTCCCCTTGGTAGTCCCCTGTAGTGTTGACAGGAGATGGTAGATCGGTTGGGAGGACTGTGGTATAGTGTTGGCCAGGAACAGGAAAGTTCATTTGCTGGATTGGGAAGTTGTTGCTTGAAGGCGAAGAAATGTCACTGCGCTTCGACCGTAGGCTGGGCGATTCGGAACTAAATGTGAGAGGTCGTTCTCTAGTTGTGGTGGTGGTGGTTGATGTTGACTGAGTAGTAGTAGAGCTTTTATGCTGAAGGCTTCGTGGATCAGAACGACCGGATCGGTTCCCACTGGGCGGGCGGGAGGAGTATTCAGTAGTATCGCGGGACATGGATGCAAATGGATTTGAGAACTGGGGGGACATCGGGCTTTCTGGACTCATTGGGGACTTCCTGGAAAGAATGTTCCGCGCCCACTCGTGTAAACTCAGATGGTGATCATCCGGGGGCGTGCGGAACCAAAGAGTTGTAGCGTTAGCTTCTTTATTCGATGATATAAGACCAGCAGCTCGACTGGAACGGCGCTTTTTCTCTTTATCGACTATAGAGATGACGAGTGTAGGAAGAACGGGGCCTTGTTTTCGATGATTGATCTGCTGGACTTGACAATCCGTGATAGAATTTACTGCCCACTGTTGTATTGGCTCAGTATCCTCCTGGAATTCAAACGAGGTTAGTTAAAGGCACCAAAGATGACAGAATTGGAATGGTGTGATGAGCGTAATCGGATTTGGGAGGTATATATACCTTGTGCTTGTAGATGAGAATACATGATTCTTCTATAGGTAGTTTGGGGAAAGATCTGTTGCCTCCAAGGCTGTTATTGCGACCATTGGATATCAGCTGTGGTTGACTAGGACCAAGCCTGGTGTTACGTCTTCCCACGACGACATATCGCAGCTTTTCGGGTCAGAGTCAGTTGAAAGCACAGGAATGGGGAAGTTTCGGCGGGCGGGCGATATCCTGACGAACCTTCCAAACAGCTCTTCCGAGGATCTGGCCCCGTTCGGGAGGAACCATGAGCATCCCTTCCAAATTATCCATGATGAGTGTCCGCTACAAGAAATAGTGCAATGATTAAAAAGAATCACGGTACAAGTTGAGCCAGGGAACCATGAAGTGCTGAAAAATAAGGGAATGATAAAAGAGCAAGAAAGCGAGTGGAATCACAGTCGCATCATGAGAAGGGAATCATGGGCGAGAATGTATTATGGGACGAGGTAGCCCAGCGAGGAAAGAAAACGACGAAGAAACGGGCTTTCATGAACAAAAACAAAAAGGCTATGGCCAACCGACAACGAGGGGAGTGAAAAACAAATACGATGCCAAAGAGGCCGTTGACGTGGAATGCGAAGAAGAAAAATCGAAGGAATCGAAAGATCTAATGGTGTTGGTGGCAACCAGATGCAAGCTAAAGGGGACTCGACTCGGCCGGAGAATGGAAGGTTCGGCAGCTGTTCGGCGACGGGCAGGCAGATGTCCGGGGAGCAGTCTACCAGCTTAGGTGCTAATGCAGTACGTACTGCAGCCGTTCCACGCTGAAGATACAGCAGGGTAAAAAGAAGAGTAGGATAATGATTGAGATGGAAACTTTAACGAGCGAGAGTGGTGCAGGACAACAAGTCTAGCTCAAGGTCGATCGAAGTATGGACGGACCTAAGAACTAAGACTAACTGACTGATTGATTGATTGACAGAAAGCTAGTCTAGATGTTCAGGTCCAACTGGGACTGGTAATTGACTTGTTTGGTCGCTTGCTTGCTTCGTTCCTTTCTTCCATTGGATTTGTTTAACCGACCTTGGCCGACCCCTGTTTTCTTTTGCTTGAAGGAGATGATGGATGGGATGGGATGGCAGGATGGGACGGATGCGGGAGGAAAGGCACCATGTCAACATGGTCTTAGCTTATCCATATTGGATGAGACATTCAGGGTTAGCACGAGGTTCACTAGAGCAGGACCCCACCATGATGGAGGACTGGGGGTGAAAAGTGCGAGGGGTGATGCGGGTGGATTGATGCTAAGGCAGGTACGGAGGAAAGCTGGACAGGGAATCAGGCGAGATTAACGTCTCGAACAGAATTGGAAGGGAAAGAAAGAAAGAAAGAAAGAAAGAAAGAAAGAAAGAGAGAAAGAAGGGAAGGGACAGCCTCACCTCGCCGGCCTCGGCATCTTTTCTTGATTTGTTTGGATACCTACCTACCTAGGTACTGAGGCAGGTAACGGCTTTTGTTGTAACCCAATGTTGTTGGCTGTACCTGCCCAAGAAGGCAGTTATGGATACTGGTCCTGTATGGCTACAAACTTTTAGCTTAGCTCAGGGACAGCAAATGTTGGTTTTAGGTGGGAGGACTGAGCGTACCTACTAAGGTAGGTAGGCATCCATACCTATCCATATCCATGCCGGCTACGGATACTGACTGTATTATTGATATGTTACAAAGTCTAAAATACCTAGACGCCTAGACATTACAATACCTACCTACCTACACAAGTGCGGCACGATATGTACGTCTTGTTTGACGGATGTGATGTGTATAATACATGCATTGTATTATATTGTATTGCACTGTTTTGTGTCAGACCTTGCAAGTTGTATGCGTGCATGCTTAGTACCTAGGTAAGTATCAGAGCACACACTTTGCAGTTATAGGTAACTCTTGAGAAGCTAAGGTTTAGTCAGTATTCGATGCCAATCCTGTCCGCAAAACTGACTCGGGCAAGGTGATAATACTGATAGGATAAATGTTATTGAATCTACCTACCTAAGGAACGATTGATCGGTACCTGTATAGGTAGGCATCTTGGTAAAATCAATTTCGACTGCCCGCCTCATCCTGCATTAGACCTCTTCGAATCAGTATAAGGGCATTTTAAGAATATTAAAAGTAGGTTTGTTATTCGTTGGAAATACAGAAGGTGCAACGCAAACACGGAGATCTGCAGGTGGAGTCGATTCTTTCTTTCCTTTACTAGCACACGACTCAGAGTCGTGCCTTTCTGCCAGATTGCGTCTGCAAAGGCTGCATTAGTCCGATCTATCATTTCTCTCCTGTTCCATGTACATTACCTAGGTAGGTACATCACAGTATCCGTACTTTGAAGTGAGCTGGCTCGGTGTGGACCACAGGCCGCGGCCTATGGTACGCTACGGTACCGTATGAGCATGCTTCCGTACCGCTGTTGCTCTTTGCAGCCTGGTGGCAGTGCTATGTACTTCATCTCAAGCTTCGGCTTTTTGGGCCCTAATCTCACCTTTTCAGGCGAATAACATGTTCTTCTGCCTGCCTACCAGACACTTACCTCACTGTCAGTACTTGCCAAATTGTCCGATTCAACGGGATCTGACCCAACAACCTGCCCAACCTTGTAGGGCCTGTGCTTGAGACATGATGAATAGAGTCTCTAGGGTCTCTCCTTCTGATGCCCGTGCGTGTAGATCCATGCTTGTTGTTTCCCAGAGTACGGTACTGTCCGCAGCGCGGTACCTACTGCCTAGGTAATCCAGGTACCTGCCTGGGAGGTATGTCATCTATTATGTACATGGATCATGGATCTCTCGCAATGGATCGAAAAAGTAAAGGTCTACTTTGTTGCAGTGTTCACTGCCGTGTGCACTTAGATGGAAGAAAGAAAACCATTGCTGACCGACTTCAGCAGTTGTCTTCGTCCGGTTGACGTTTTCCACAGTATGACTGAAATTCGCTTGGATCCTACGCCACGACGCCCTCAAAGATTCATGGTGGTCAGCACTGAACAAAAGCTAAGCCGTTGGTGCTGTGACATCGCGCTAACAGGCCTGAGGTGTCATCGGAGATCCATGATACGAACTGTACAGCCCAGAAGGCGATAATTAACCACCATACTGTACCTTTCAGACGCGGCGCCGGCCCCTCCCGCTCTGGCTTTGAGATCTCAGAGCCAAAATTCAACTCCTGACTTATCTCCATGGTGTGCCAAAGCTCTTTTTCTGATTTTCTTACCTCGGCATTCTCTTCAACCTCGTTCTAACTCCACCGACTAACACCATTAGTCAAAGAATCCGTCTCGGCTATAGCGCCAAGGTCGGCCACGACATACTACGTAGTCGTACCTGGCTTCAAGTTTTCAGTGTCCGCAGACTTTGGAGTGCCGATGTATACAGGAACCAGTTGAGATTGCGAATCTGCTCCAAGTCAATCTTCTATTTCTAACAGAGCATGGCCGCTCACACGAGCTTTCGTCACGGCAGATGCGTAAACTGATAGGCAATCAACAGCCTGTCGTCGGCCGTTCCTAGTTTCTTGCCCTTGACTTGCATACAAGGTATAGAGGAAATTCAAACTCCCGGGATATTTCAGGGTCTCGATATGTCAGTTGACATCACGGTATGTGGGTTCTTGGGACGCCCTACCCAAAGCAGTTATCATCTCCATCAATGTTGCCAAAGTTCATTAACTACCGAGACGTTTCTATCCTCGCAACTTCGGGATAATGCTATCCCTTGCTCGAAACAGAATGATAATTTCCCTTTCATATTCGAGTTTTACAACAAAATTAGTGCTGGTGATCTTGACACACTGTCTGCTTGATCCTTTCTTCAAGATATCTAATTGCTACATAGACTATTTGCATTTACTTCGGCCCTTTGTTTGTATCTCGGCGGTGCGTATCCTCCGCCTCGCTGCGCACGTCCTCTTGATATAGTGTTTTAGCTTCAGGGGTGAAGGCATCTGGAGCGTCGCTCGATAATGCGCAGTCACCTAAGGGTTGACAAGGGTATCAAGAAGCCAGGGGACGAACAGAGCGTTTGAGAGACAACACAGTTGCCCCCACGTCGTGATGGCGCCCTATACACTTACAGATGATAGCAAGCATCAGGACTGACTGTACGGAAACAAGCCGCATTTAACATAACACGTCCGAAGCTCTTCGGTGGTTTGCGCATCAAAGAACGACCTTGTCGGTCTACGCACGCAATATCCTTTCGAGGCTTCCGAATACGTACGTGCTCTATCAAGTGCCGCTTATCTTATTCTTGCAGGCTAGATGTCTTGATGTTGTCGCATTTGGTGACGTATCATGCATCCGCAGGATACTTGTTGTGCCTCTTCATGACCATCAGCGAAGTACAGTACCATCGCAAACACGTTTGAGTCTCTGCTTCCAGCGCTCATGAGGCGTCACTTATTAGGCCCATGTCAAAACCAAGAGGCCCCGGAAGACTGGTTTGCATCAATCTTCTACTAGTCATGTACAGTAAAACACATACGGTCCATATTATTTCGATCTCGAAGTTCGGGTGGAGTAAAGAGGTTTCGGATTTAGTGACCCTAAAGCACATACATATCAATCTAATAGCCCTTCTATCTCAAGAAGCTAGTTAGAAAACTCAGTTATGTCGCCGATCATCTTAACTAGTTAGTACGCTATCGCGAATCAATACTGTCTCGGTAACCACGAGGCATCAGATTGCCTCAGTTCCCAGGTCCCTTGCAAAAGGGTTACTGACCGCCCGTCGCCCAACATGAACCTCGTGGTTCTGACCGTTGGAACATTCGCCTACTGTATTGAACACAACATCGTACCATATCACTCCACCGCGAGTGAGCTGCGGTACGCTTCCTTCAACAAGCCTGGCTTCGATCTTTATAATGCACAAATGGCGTGCCTTCCCATGCTTGAGACCGCCATCACCCATGTGCCCTGGTCCCAGTGTTGTACGTAAGTTGGATAGGGTCATGCAGGTACGGGACTCCTCTAACTGGGGTTCGGTTCTACACAGCCCGAGTTAGTTCAGGTTGCTCAGCTGTCCTATGTCTTCGATCCGCAGTCTTTACCTTTCTATTGTTAATCATTCGCCAGGGTCTACTCAATTGTTTCTTCGTCCCATCCGTCACTCCACAGCAGCTCCACTTGTCAATTGAATTATAATCTCCATATTGGATGTTGAAGTCAACAGCCCGTTCCGAGATTTACTAGATATCATAGTCAGAAACTATGTTCTACATGAT
The DNA here is from genome assembly GCA_004367475.1 of Fusarium camptoceras. NCBI lineage: Eukaryota > Fungi > Ascomycota > Sordariomycetes > Hypocreales > Nectriaceae > Fusarium > Fusarium camptoceras. The sequence continues at coordinate 6,166 of QGED01000227.1, read as the reverse complement.
TTGAGATATATTTTTATGACAGTCACCACGTTCTCGAAACGATGATTCGCAGGGAGAAGGGACAAGACCATGCAGCCAATGGTGTTTAGGCAAGTCAACAATCGAACATGAGATAAAATAATATGGTAACTTTACGGGGGCTTAGACCGGCTCTCAAGCTATTCATATATTGATATTTTCATTCGCTGAGCCTATTTATATATTTATTTCAAGCCTTTGCTATCTACCGTTCTCTGTGTCTTAATCCCATTTCCCCAACAGATTAGCATCACATATCAGATTATCTCTCGTCTCGGCCCCATGTGTGCGTATTACTAGCACGACTTTGGAGATGTCGAGTTCGGATTTCGCCGCTATGGGATTTGTTGGTCCATCTGTGCGACTGTCAGCCATCTCTATCCAACTGCAACAAGTGATTCTCTCCCCTCTTCTTTTCGACTTTCAGCTGAACCTAAAGTTTCCCAACTCTCCTCAATAGTATCAACGGTAAGTTTAATTTCTTCCGAGCATGTTGAAACTGATTGGGTGACAACCAGTAGAGATCGCCCATGGCAACTGAATCAAGAAGGGGAGAAGGAGGAAGGAAGAATAGGAAGAATACTGTACTCACATCTTCACATAGCCGTCGTCTCCGCAGGACGCTATGACATACGGATCGACGGGATTCCAGGCAACAGAATTACAACGATCAAGATGCCCATGCAATCGTTCTACCGCTGCACCAGTATTTTTGTGCCATATCAAGATATTCCCATCCTCACTGCCACTCAAAACGAAACTCTCGTTAGCACCGCCAAAGGAGCTTCGTATCATGTAAGCGCCGCCTGTGTGCCCAAAGAATTTCTGCACAGAATTACGTGTCGTAAGATCGATGAGTTGAGCCTCATCGTCAGATTTGTTAATGAGCAGATGTCGCGAGTCTTGGCTGATGCTGACAGATGTCGGCCGGTCATTCAGCTCCATATCAAACTCCAGCTCCCTTGTAGCGGCGTTGTAAACATGAATCTTTCTTTCGTTGTCAAGAGCCACGAGCCATCGACCATCAGGCGACCCGCACAGGTCTTCAACACGGTGTTTCTTGCCCCAGTCGTGTTCCTCATTAGTATGTAGGTTTATGGTGCGCAAGCTGTAAGTAGGATCCAATGTACCGAGAATCAAGGATCGATTATCGTGAGCCCAGACAGCACCACTGACCGGCTCTGTGAACCTGTTGAACTGTCTGATCAGATGTCCATCCTATATCACAATGTCAGTACGCACGCACGCAGCCGTCACAACCCGCAGTAAGTAATCACTCACATTGGTAGACCATAGCCTTGCATACCCGTCTCTGGCGCAGCATAAGATCATGGAATCATCAGGGCTGAACGAGATGTTACCAACGCCGTCTTCGTGATCGTCAAGAATCTCCGCCACAGAAAACGTGCGTGTCTCCCATATCACAACTTGCCTACCGCTGCCACAAGCAGCCAGCTTCGAGCCATCGTTGGAGAACTTTACCTGCCAGATCTCGCCAATCGTGTCACGAAGCTCCAGTGCCACCTCTGTTGGGAACCATCTCCTGTCGCAAGAATGGTCTGAATAAAGCGACGGCGACAGTGCTTGAGTGTGGTATAAACAATGGTCTATCTGACTCTGCTTAACTTGCTCAAGAAGAACTGCTAAGCGGTTCTCAGGAAGCATTACCGAAGGCGATATGCATTCTTGCTGTGTCAGCGCTAAACCACGCGGAATTGTTGGGGGTGCTTACTCGATAACTCGGAGAGCAGCAGCTTTCGAGACTGGCCATTTGCGCCATCCCAATCTGCCTTGGCCATGAGGTCGTCAACAGAACGACACATTAAGAGACTTGATAAGAAATGTAGTTTCGCTATATCATGAGAAACTGGTGTCAGCTCACTTCGGAGTACGACTAGAGCCCTGCTGGTGTCCTTCTGCTCTAGAAGCTCTAGAAACTTTTGTTGTCTTAGCCAGAACCTGATGGCATTGCGGTCTGCACTTGGCGCCAGAACAAGCCCGTTCCCTTGACCTTCGGCCTCGAACGACGCCCCGGCAAGCAACTCTTCGGCCTTGGACCACAGACCGCTAAGCACGGCCGATCTGAAGCCAGCTACAGTAGGACTTTCTAATTCGTAGCCGCTCTCCTGGCTCACGTTGTCCGCTGCCGTTTGATAACCCATATCTGACAGTGCTTGTATCAACAGCCGAGTGACCTCCTCACGGTTGTGACCGAAATATTTGGAAGGCATGCCGTTGTCTTTTATGGTTGTACTGTTATTGTCGCGAATATTTGAACCATTTACGGCAGTTTTGTGACCATTGGTGACCCCCATAGATGATGGTCCAGTCGAGCCATTGGAGACGCCCAGAGGAGCCCCATTATGGGGATCGGGGGTGTCGCTCCCGCCCATCGTGTCGTTCGCTCTCCGTCTTTTGGTGGGCGGCTCACCAAGGTAGTCACCTGGCGCTTGAGAACTATCGGTCTGGGGATCGAGGGGGCCGTCAGAAGCAGGGGAGCGTTGACGTCGTCCGAGTGTCTGACTCTGGCCCGGAAGTCGTGCAAGGTAGGCAGCCGAATTATCTATATTCGCGGTGCCAGTCCAAGCTTGATTCCGGTTCTGCTGATGGTTTGAGTGAGGATTCGAGCTTTGAGTCGAGCGGGCGGCGGAGGAATGATTGATGTTGGTTATGCTGAGGTTGGAAGTCGGAGTAGGAGTAGGAGATTGAGGAGGATGTGGCATGTGACGGCAATGCGTTTCTAAGGCGATGGGAGGAAGGTACCAGAGGAACTTATTGTGTCTTTCAAGGTAGGTACGAATTTATTTGATAAGGAACGTAAGTGTCGTTGATGCGTTGTGATTAAAGCAGAAACGTCTGTGCAGGTAAGGTAGGTTAGTAACAGCTCCCCGTTCTGTCTGTTGTTTCATTAGAAGGGCAGGCAGACAGCCCAGTGGAAGGTAAGCTACAGGTACGTAGGTGTAGGATCAGGATATCATAAGAACTGACCGTCAACGTCGATAAGAGACAAAATAACATGCTCACTTTATGTCAGCATAAACTGGTAATTGAGCTACTTTATTTTTGCGCCTTCAGTGTAGGTAGCTCCCGTCCCTCTGTGGCTGGTGAAGGACATACCGACAATACGGGGTACCTGATGTAGGTACTAGACCTACCTAATACACCCATAGACCTTTAACAAAGTGGAGGTGTACAGCACACCTGCAACGCAACCTTAGGTACCCTTGGAGCTCCAATGGTTTTTAGTGACCGAACAACCCGACCTGTCCGAGTACGTCGGAGTCACGATACAGTGAATGGATAATAAGGTTGAACAGGAGACAAAGGTGAAAAGTCCTCTGGGTCTGAGCCTGATTTTCTTGATGCACAATAGTCCTAACTGATTTCGCAAACCGACCAGATCAGCAGAGACAATATGGGAGGTACCACTATGCCTGGGCAGTATACCATACCTACCTACCTACCTACCTACCTAAGAAACCCTTAACAATTAGTGCATTTGCACAGTATAACAACAGATATGTATTTGATCCAGATGAGAGCCCGGCTTGTAAATGTGGTAAGCAAAATGAAACGATAAGCCCAAACCTTTTGAAACATATAGAGAGATACCTACTAGGTATTCGCACCATAGGTAACGCTGACTTGGTACATCGATACGTTTGATGCAAACTCTCTCTCTGATGCTTCCTTTAGCGTCTCGGCTCATGATGCGGTGTTGCCCCCCACATCTCCAGCTACTAGAGCCACTAATAATACCTTATGACGTTGGGATTGGATCCCATTTCCTTCCAGCATTGCTATCTTGTTGAGATGCACTTCAATTCCATAGGTACCGTTCCTGTGACTCCTTATATTTATGCCAGATTATGTCTTATGCTCTGCTTTTTAGCCGCTGTGAAGCCTAATGCCTACTATCTACACACCAAGTGTTTGCCGCTTAGAATTGAACTGACATACAAACCTCGACCGCCATTTTTCCGTTCTCATGAAGATGGACTCTAGCTTCTTATCAGTGTCCCTTGTGACTACAAATGACCCACTGCTCCTCTACATAGATACCTAGGTAGGTACCTACCTCTTGGGGGTGATATCACACGCATGACCCTTTTCAAAAGCACTGCGTCGAAATTGATGTGCCTGATGGACATGAGCTGATATTGCGTACTTGCATATCTAGGTGGTTTATTTGGCCGACATTCTCAACTATGCTGCTAGACCAAGAGTTCAACGGTCGTCGTTGTAAGGGAAATGCCCCATCAACGGCTTGGTACTTCCATACTCACCCAATCTCACAGAGCTCAAACATACCATCCATCGCCTTTTCATAGGCTTTTTTTTTTTTTTTTTTTCATCAAGATGGCCATACTTACCTACATTTCCAAATGTGTCTGCGTCAACCTTCTGGTGACATCTTGATTCGTGAAACAGTGGATGTTAGTCAAGAGTTGGGTATCGAGGCCTCCAGCGATAAGGCTGCCCAAACGACCACATATTTGAAGTGTTTGTTACTTGGGTTCTCTTTTGTAGGTGTTCCAGGACGTCAGGCACCGATCTATATTATGCAAATACCATCATAAGCTGACGTTTTTTCCAGGCTGCTGAATTATCAGCAGCCGGTTCAGCCACAGTATAGTCTCGCCTGTCACGTGCCTTGCTTCTGCCAGCTGTGATTTTGTACATGGCTGCGCCACTTTGTGGCACAACGTAAGGACGTAATGCGGCGCGCAACACTCTTAGTGCCATTAGGCTCGTGAACTCGGTGTCGTCTTGCGAGTCCCTCCTTTATTCTAGCAACACCACGTATTTCCCATATACAAGGACCTGCCTCTCCCAAACGCTGGTCTACTCTTACGCTCTACTTAAGCGTTGCCCTTCAAAATATAAAGGGGCTGTCGTAACGCTTTTAGTCAAGCTTGCGCAACATTTCCTACCGCCTTCCACGTCGACCGCTTTCCGAAACTCAACCATCGACCCCCTCCCTCACCGTCCGTTGTCGATTCGATACCGCCATACACACATTTTGAGCGTATATACGAGCTGGGAAACGATACTTGAAGATGAGCAACTCCCTTGCTGCACAGGGTGGAATCTCGGATCCCGCCCTGATCACGTTAGTTCCTGCTGTAACTTTGCTACCATGTACTATCTCTAACTCCTGACGATAGACTTGTCAACAAGCTCCAGGATGTTTTCGCTACTGTTGGTGTCAACAACCCTATTGACTTGCCTCAAATCGCCGTCGTAGGAAGTCAGTCGAGCGGAAAGAGTTCAGTTTTGGAGAATATTGTTGGCCGGGACTTGTAAGTCAGCCGCATACCGCCTGTTCTACGTTGCGTCTGTATGGATACGGAACTCACTGATCGTCTCAGCTTGCCCCGAGGCTCTGGTATCGTAACTCGACGTCCCCTCGTTCTTCAACTCATCAACCGTCCCGCGGAAAGCAATGGTGTCAAGGAAGAAGAAGTTGATACCAGTAACGACAAACAGGCCAACGCCGATGAGTGGGGAGAGTTCCTGCACGCCCCTGGACAGAAGTTCTACGATTTCTCCAAGATCCGAGACGAAATTTCGCGAGAAACAGAAGCCAAGGTTGGACGAAATGCTGGCATCTCCCCAGCTCCAATCAACCTTCGCATCTACTCCCCCAATGTCCTCACCCTGACCCTGGTCGATTTACCTGGTCTCACCAAGGTCCCCGTCGGAGATCAGCCCCGCGATATCGAGCGACAGATTCGAGAGATGGTTCTCAAGCATATTGGCAAGTCGAACGCTATCATTCTTGCGGTCACTGCTGCCAACCAGGATTTGGCGAACTCGGACGGTCTCAAGCTGGCGCGCGAGGTTGACCCCGAGGGTCAAAGGACCATCGGTGTCCTGACCAAGGTCGATCTGATGGACGAGGGAACCGACGTTATCGATATCCTGTCGAACCGAGTCATCCCCCTCCGACTAGGCTACGTCCCCGTTGTCAATCGAGGTCAGCGAGACATTGACAACCGAAAAGCCATCAACCAGGCGCTTGAGGCTGAGAAGAACTTTTTTGAGAACCACAAGGCTTACCGTAACAAGAGCTCATACTGCGGAACTCCCTATCTTGCCCGAAAGCTCAACCTCATTCTTATGATGCACATCAAGCAGACCCTGC
>QGED01000226.1:0-33141 GCA_004367475.1 Fusarium camptoceras | reverse complement strand
TCCCCCTCCCCCGCCTCCAAAGTACCCCATCGAGGACCTGCAACTTGAGCCTCGAGATGACCGAAAACGTCCGCCCCTTAAGTTTCTCTGCAGAAACCCTCCAATCAAGGTCGAAAACGACGACATGACACATAACGACTTTTCCGACAAGATCAACATGGAATCGATCGGGCCTTTGCTCGAGACTTGGGATACACTTAATGTGTACTGTGAGGTTTTTAAGTTGGATTCTTTTACCTTCGACGACTATGTCGAGGCGCTTTGCGTTGCATCGGAGCAACGGCCAATCCAGCTAATTGATGAGATTCACTGTTCGGTTCTCAAGATTTTGGTAGACTCAGAGGCCGACGGTGGCAAGGTGCGAATCAATCTACCTGAAGTCGATGAAGAAGATAGCGATGAGGAGGAGGATGAGGACGATAGCACCCTGCCCACTCCGGAACCAGAAGTCAAGCCAGGAAGACGAGCCACTCGCAGCAGTCTTGCCAAGGCAGAGGCAGAAAGACTGGCTGCCGAGGCCGCAGCTGCCGAGAAGGAAAGTGAGGAAGAGACAAAACATCGCGCCGAACAGCTTCTGAAAGATTATAACTGGATTGAGCATCTTCGAAAACGAGACTTTGCCAATGGTGGCTGGGAGCGAATTCTTGTTGGTCTCCTGCATCAGCTATCGAAGAATGAACGCCGGCACGATGTTTGCGAGGAGCTTTTGCACCTCCTTGCGCCGGCTGGGGCAGATGCTACTCAAGAAACCGTCAAGCAGCAATATGCTCAGCTCGACGTTAACCAGCGAGTCAAGGCTCTACAGATCCTCTGCATGTTGACCACAGAGACTAAGGCTATGCGAGGCTATATGGAGGACTGCAGTGAAACCATGACCACATACCGTAAGGAACGAATTGAGTTCCAGCGACAGCGCAAGCAAGCGTAAGTTCTCAACCATGTACCAAGTGCTCTGTACTTACGCTTCATGCAGCATCGAGGATCTGCGTCAACTTAATGAGCAGAAGAAGATCTTGTTGCCAGACAACATGCCTCCCTCGCCACCGAAGGAAGAGGACGGCGATGTGAAGATGGCTGAACCTGACGACTCAATCATGTCTCGAGAAGCTGACGGTGAAGAGACCGAAGAGGACCCAGCATCCCGAAAACGTCGACGACCTCTCACGGCTAAGCAGCGCAAGCAAGAGGAAGAACAGGCTCGCAAGAAGGAGAAGGAAAAGGCTGCTAAGACCGCCAAAACTCCTAAGCCTCCAGCTCAATCGAAGCAGTTCATCAAACTCTTGAAGGACATTCAGAAGAAGGAAGACGTCATCAAGAAGTGCGAAGATGAAATTGCTGTGATCGAAAACGATCTGCGCGAAGCCGACTGCCCTCGAACCCGAGTCCTTGGAAAGGATCGCTTTTGGAACCGGTACTATTGGTTCGAAAGGAATGGCATGCCGTATGCTGGCCTTCCTGATAGCTCAACGGCCTCAGCGGACTATGCCAACGGTCTAATTTGGGTCCAAGGCCCTGACGAACTCGAGCGAGAAGGTTACATTGACCTACCTGCTGATCTTCAGGAGGAGTATAAGGCAAAGTTCAACATGACAGTACCTGAACGAAAGGCCATGGAGGAGGCCAACACAAGCGTCTTTAACGCGCATCAATGGGGTTACATCTCGGAGCCTGAGCATGTTGATGAACTTATCAAGTGGCTAGATCCACGCGGATTCAACGAGCTCAAACTTCGAAAAGAGCTCCTAAGCTTTAAGGACAAGATTGCCAAGCACATGCAGAGTCGCAAGGCCTATCTTACAGCTGAAGAAGAAGACGAGAAGAAGGAGGAAACTCAGAAGCGCATGAGCACTCGTATTCGGGACAAGTCACCCGACACACGCAACTATCGCAGTCTCCAGTGGGAGAACACGACAGCGATTGAGGAGCTGGGACACTTGCATAGTGACCCTCCTCCACCGCCACGATCTCGAAAGCAGACTCGAAAGCGTGAGGCTGTTAATGACGCCCCAGCCCCAGCAGCTAAAACCCGACGACGGTAAAGAGAGCTATGTTGTTATTATTCGGCGACATTCGGCTTGCATACAGGAAACATTGAAAGGATTCATTACATTGCAAAAAGACGTGGCGAAGACATATAAAAGAATATTGGTAATTTTCTTTTTTCTTAAAAAAAAAAAAAATTAGGCAAGCGTGCCCTGGCGTGTTGATTTTGGCATTATGCCAGGCTGGAGGAGTCTTGGAGAACAAACGGCGTTCGGTTCTTATATCTGCTTTGTTGAGAAAGGGTTCCGAGAGAGGCTGGTTTATCACATTGCATTGCATTACACTATATGGCATGGCGACCGGTTGCATCAAGGAGTGGCATAGACTAGATCGGGCTGAACTTTTAGAGCCTTTTGTTTGTATGAGATGAGACGAATCACAAAAACTGTTTGCTAGTTACATGCGACTCCGAGATTCGAGCTGAAATACTCGGCACATGTGATATATGATATGTGGATCTCAACCGATCTGCACCCACCAGCCAACAATGGTCGTGTCACGCCGCAAGGATGTCATAGCTCATCCGATGGTCTACGTAGTTAGGCCGACCATATTGGGAAGCTTGGCCGAGCCTACAAAAAGTGACTGTATATAACTAGGTAGTTAGGCAATCCGAGGTGCCGAAATATTGTTGAGTTGTTCTGCATTCGACTATTCCATTTCAAACCCATTAGCATACCACTTTGTTCACAATGGCTTCATCCGAACTTCCCAATGTCAAGCTCTTCTGGTGGGCCTCTCATTTTTCAATATATATCCAAGCATCGCAATGCTAATAAACTCAGGCTCGAGAAGTCTCGCTCTCAGCGTATCCTCTGGCTGCTCCAGGAGCTCAAGTTGCCATATGAGCTGGAGATTTTCCACCGTAACAAGGAGACGTTCCTCGCCCCTCCAGAGCTACGAAAGATTCACCCACTGGGCAAGTCGCCTGTGATTCAAATCACGCCCGCTGGTGCCGGGACAGACGCTGAGCCTATCACTTTGGCTGAGAGTGGTTTCATCACCCAGTACCTCACAGAGAATGTGCCTGAAGGCCAGAGGCTGCTGCCCCCGCGATGGAAGGAGGGTATGGAGGGAAAGATTGGAGGCGAAACTGAGATGTGGATGAGGTATCAGTACTACCTTCATTACTGCGAGGGTACTTTGATGCCCCCTCTGGTCATGGCTCTTGTTGTCAGCAGTATGTTTAACCTTTGACATACCAGACAGTGATGTTTGCTAACCGTTTATTCAGTGCTCAAAGGCCCCAAGGTTCCTTTCTTCATCCGGCCTATTTCGACATTGCTGGTCAACCAGGTCTTTGCCCAGTTCATCTTCCCCAACCTACATGCCAACCTGAAGATGATTGAGGGCCATCTGGCTACATCAGGCGGTGATTACATCTGCGGACCTTCGCTGACGGCTGCGGATATTCTTCTCAGCTTCCCACTGATTGCTGCCGAGCCTGAACTTGATAAGTTTGGCACCTTTGAGGGAGAGTCTTGGAAGGCCGAGTTCCCCAAGGTGGCGGCGTATGTCGAGATGATCAAGAACGAGGAAGGCTACAAGAAAAGTGTAGAGAAGATAGTTGAGATTGACGGCAAGTTCAAAGCCTCTTTGTAATTACAGACGAGATTCCAATACAATGACGATGATGATTCATTGATTTATTTATTTCACCCTTGGACAACTTATTGTAGCTGATCTGAAAACGAAACAATAGAGATTTTGTGATTGCACTTTGTTTCAAAGTACCAGAACGGTACCCGCAGATATCAATATCTATCTATTATTTATTAAATGTTATGACTTCCATGCCATAGAGACTTGCTTGGGAATATGCACACCGAAGTTTACCGAGGTGGGTTGTAGCAGATGATGTATGATTGGCCCGATATCCATCTTGACCACTAAAAATAATCAAGCCTCAACACGTTAACTGAGCGACAAATTGCAATTGCATCTACAACTGCAACTACAACTGCCAAAGAGATGAACGCATCTCGTACAGTCTGTTCAAGATGCTCATCGCAGTTGCGATCAGCTTCAGTCCCTGCCTCGGCCTCAGCCAAGCGGCTTGGGGCTGGTGCTGCTGCCTCTTATTCTACTGCGACTGAGGCCCCAGACATTTCAAGGCCGCAACCAAACAGCAACAGCAACAGCATGGACAAAAGATCACGATATCACGGCCAAAGAAAAGGAGTCAACGCTTTTGGAGAGAAGAAGCAACCCGATGAGGACCCAGCATTGGCCCTCTTCAAAGAGGTTGTGAGCCCCAGGGATGTCGTTGATAGTACTACCACCAGCAAGACAACCTCTGTCACTTCTTCGATGCCTATTCTGAACGAACTTGAGATTGTTGATTCGATCAACAATGTAATGAAGACAAGAATGTCCATGGATAAACAATATCGAATTTTCCAGGATGAGATCTGGCCAAGTATCAAGGCACTCGAAGGACACATCCCCAAACCAATTTATATGGCCGCACTTGAACTTCTTCGCAGACAACGCGATTATATGATCGAAAATTGCTATTACCACAACAGTCTGGACGTAGCAGAGAAATACTCTGCCCTTGGGAATTATGATCTCAGCATTAGGAACGATCTCATCCTGAATATCTGTTGCAGAACCGTACTGGTAAAGAACTTGTCAAGGGACCGCGCTTTGATAAGAACAGAGCTTCTCAACTTGTGGAAACATGTCTCTCGACTCAAGAGACCCAGCGAAGTCGGCCAATTTCTACGATTCGCGCTACCTTCTGTGACAGAGGTCTTGAAGGACACCGAGAACGTCAAGAGTGATGCGTCGCCCAAGGAGCAGGCAGCCCGTGCCCTGGCATCCATGTTTCTTCAATTTCCACCTCCGCAAGCACAAGATATCCTTCCCGCGCTCATGGCTACTACGGCTATCTCATCCGACAAGAGATACGTGGGGGCTACATTTATGAATATGCTGTCGCCCCTATTTCTACTCGTTAAAGCTGTGCTATCAAAGTTCAGGATTACGCAGGCTGATGTTGAGGCCATGTTCTCGAAGCCTTCCTCCGTCCCTTCTGCAAGACTGAAAGAGCTTCAAGAATATGTTTTAAATCAGTGGTCGACGGCGGTCAAGACAATCAGCGAGATGCGAGGAACGAAGCAGATTCACCACGACCCTGAGGCCCACAGGATTCTCAACAACTTCCACAAGCAGCTGCGAACGGCATACAGGGGGCGCGATAAAGGCGCTATCGGCTCTATATGGTATGAAATGACAGCGAAACTGCAAGATAGTCCAGCTTTCAAGGCTGAGCTAGCCCAAGACCCCGATTATCTTGATTTCTGGGTGTTCGTTTGGTGTGCAATTCGTCGCCCCGCCCGGGTACAAGAAACCATCAGCCTGATGAAGTCGCTTGAGCTTGAGACTACGGTCAGAACGTACACGAGTATGATGCATGGATGGAAGATGTGCAAGGACATTGCCAAGATCGAGATGCTCTGGGACCAACTGGTCAAGTCCGGTACGAAATTGGACAGTGTCATCTGGACTGAGCGTGTTTCGGCTCTCATCGAACTTGGGCAGCATCAAAAAGGTCTCGAGGCGCTCTCAGAACTGGTAGAAGATTGGAAACGAGCAGTCAAAAAAGGAAACACTGATCAGGCCGTGGAACCTAGTATAGAGACTATCAACGCTGCCTTCAAGGGTCTGTTACACGCAGATCCGAAAGCGGCACACGAACTACTTGGATGGGCTGCAAAGCAAGGTCTTGAGCCCAATACTCGTACCTACAACATCCTGATCCGCGAGACTCTCCGTCTGGGTCACCGTGAAGAGGTCGAGCAGCTTCTGCGCTCCATGCAGCAGCACGGCATCGATACTGATTCTGCGACATTTACCATTCTTCTAGAAGCTGTCATCGGCAGCATGCACGATGCCAGCGCCGAGGAGCAGGTTACTGCTATAAAGTCTGTCTTCAGCGACATCGAGCAGGCTGGTCTCAAACCCAATCTCGAAACATACGGCAAGATGCTATATGCCCTCGATGGTCTTCCTAACTGCTCTGACGATGTCATTTCTGCTCTGCAGCAGCACATGCGTCAAAGCGGTTTTGGTTCCGTTCTCACCCCACACATGATCACAATCCTCATTGAGCGTGCGCTTCGTCACAATCCTCCGGATATCAACAAGGTCCGCTCTCTGCTCAAGGAGAACAATCTGACATCAGTGTCCACCGGCGATCAAACGCTCTGGGAGCGTGTCACAACTGCCCATGCCATCAGCGGCAATATACAGGAAGCTATGGCTATCTTTGATGACCTTGCTTCCTCGGGTCGTCCTGTCACGTCACTTTCGTGTCTTACTGAGCTGATGCAGGCGCTCCTCGGGCATCGAGACATGGAGTCTGCCCAGAGGGTTGTGGATGTCGTGCTCAAGCATAAGCTTCATGACAAGGAGCACAAGGGTGCGAACCAAAGGTATTGGAGACATCATTTCTGGTACCTGGCTCAGCACAACGGTTTGGTAGACGGTCAAAAGCTGAAGCAGTTCTCTCGTGGATAGACGAGGAATGAATGGTCCGGGCTGTACAAAAGAAAATGTACCAATATGCGAAATCACTAGAGTGTAATAGAGGTCTTGATTCCTCGCTGCATAGATGAGGTGTTTACTGTGCCTTCAAGCACGTCCTTGTATATTTGAAAGATTCCAAAATCATTCACACTTGATATAACCATTTTCCTATTATGCCTGGACGCCCCTCGAGAATGCCGACTCAACCTCATGTAATTCAACTCATGATTCATCCATTGGCTCTCCATCGCCCGAAGGCTCCCCTGTTATCGTTGTTTTTTGTCCTAGCATGGAGGCCATCTGCTCCAACCCCTCAACATCACCTCTTGTTATCTTACGGCCCTCACCCTGCCACTCACCGTCGCGCACCTCGCCCTGTTCTCCGAGCTCCAGTCCCCTCGCTGTCTCGAGATACTTCCGCGATGCACCCTCGACATACTCCACACGCTCACGTCTCCAAGTACGTGAACCACTAACAGCATTGCCCAAGGTATCTGCATCAGTAGGGCCAAGATCGGGAAGCAGTGTGCGTAACGATGTCGACAGAGCGCGAAGAGCTTGTAATTGAGAAAGGGTAAACTCCGTTGTGGTGGCAATGGGCTTATCGGTTCCAGCATTCTGGAGGGTTGCCTTGTCGCGCAGGAATCCAAACGCTGAGCCATCTGGTGCGGGTTCTGGTGTAGCCTGTCCTTCTTCTGCCTTTACATCGGGCACAGTACCTAGTAAGGATCGTAATTTATCGAGCAGAGCATCGTTTCGTGCCCGTTCGGCTTCAAGTGCAGTATGCAGCCGCTGGCTAGCATGTAACCTCCTCCGTAGCGCAGTTACCGACTCAGCTGTTGGACGATCTTGTCGTTCTAACCCTGCAAAATCCAGACTCTCATAATGCGCCAGACGCATAAATGGCTGGTCGTCGGGTCGCACTGTCAAGATATTTCTCATCGTGTATAGTTCGAATAAATCGAAGTTCTTATCAATGGACGCGTTGAGCAGTGTCTCAAGCTGGTGTGTACCATGCTCGATCTCGAGTTTAGCCGCTTCGTCTGGCGGTAATACGGAAGTTCCATCTTTAGGTGCATGCTTATTGGAAAAGCCGAGAGCTTGCGGTGGGATGGAAAGGAGCAGACGTTCAACTGAGTCTAGAGCGCGGTCGGCAAGGACGTTGACGGTGTTGATGATGTCGTCAAGGAGGGACTGGAAGAGAATTAGTGGCTAGTCATGCTAAATCTAATGAGAAGTGACATACGACTGGGGGATAGCCAAAGTGCTCTGTTAGGAGCTCATAGTCTGAGTTCTGCTGCGCTGCCATCTTTGAAGTATCGTATGGCAATCGAATAAGTGAGGTTGTGTGGGAAGAAGTAGGTAGTTTAACGGTTAGACGCGTCTAGTCGCGTAAATGAGAATTGGTCGATTCATGTATTTTGAGAGTAGGCAATTCTAGAAAATCAATCCTCAAGTCGCACAACGTTGAAGCATAAGTGAATTAGGCACAACCTATCCAAGCAATAGACTTCCGACCATGTTCCAACCACAATGTTTCCCAATTCACTGCGTAACGGTATCATGATGGATAAATCGACGTTGACGCCTGAATCGCAAGGCGTCAGCACAATCTATCAACTGTCAACCGTCGGGGACTAACCCCGCTAGCTTGTGGCTTGCTCAGTCTTCAGTGGCTTGGCTGCGCGTCACTCTCCCGTACCCAGCCAATTTAGGCCCAACTTAAGTAGACCTCCAGCACTTCGTCTATTCCAACTTCACTCCTTCATTTCCTGGAATAAAATCCAGTCTCCTTCCCTAGACTTTCACTATGTCTAAATACAAAGATATTATGAAAAATGGGTGGCACCCTGAAAAGTCAGGTACTACCTTCAAAGGCCAAGTTGTAAGCAATCCCCTCTTCTTACCGACTATTAAGTTAGAAGCTAACGGTTGCTGCAGAAGGGTCTTGTCGGAAGAGGAGAAAAGGCCGACGATAGGGACAGAAGTAACCATGTCTCTGTTCCTGTATCACAGCTAAAGGATCCCTCAAGCTTTGCTCCACCTCCCAAACGTACTGGTTCGGGTCTCATTCCAGCAGCTCCTAGGACCGACACTTCGGCAACTCGAAAGGTCGGTGCCGCTCCTTCGAGATATCAGGACCCATATGGCGAGTCCCAAGAACAAATAGAGGAACCACCACAACCACGCGGTCCATATCGTACAGACACTACGGGACTGTCGACAGATAACCTGCCCAAGCCGCCTGGAAGAAGAGACGGTGCTGGTGGACGTTCGCCACAGCCACCATCATACCAGTCCGCCATGACTGGTGTAGGAGGAGGCAGAGCGGCACCTCCTAGTCTACCACCACGTCTTCCCCCAAGGACCAACTCGGCGAGCACAGTAGGGAGTTCACCCGCTGCTAGTCCAGCCCCTACTGGCAATGGACTCTTGAATCAAGGAGCAGTGAACCGCCTTGGTGCTGCAGGCATCAATGTCCCTGGCTTTGGGATTGGTCGCTCCAGTCCTGCAGCTGCTGCATCTCCAAGCCCTCCCCCGCCTCCACGTCCCGGTGTCGCTTCAGCCCCTCCGACGGAGACTCCATCACATATGAGCGAACTGCAGAACCGATTCTCCAAACTCGGGACGTCTTCATCCAATACCAACACAGCAGCGACTCCGCCTCCCAGCGAGGGAACAACGTGGGCCCAGAAGCAAGCCGCTTTCAAGACTGCCTCATCGTTTCACAAGGATCCTTCTTCGGTCTCTTTCTCAGATGCCCGAGCAGCCGCCAGCACAGCCAACAATTTCCGTCAGCGTCACGGCGAACAAGTCGCTGCTGGAGCCAAGGCAGCAAATAATCTCAACCAAAAATATGGTCTTTTGGACAAGGCCCAGAACTCTTACGCCAAAGTTCAGGGTACCCAAGCTCAGGGTCAGGATCATGGTCAGGATCAGGGTGCTGGAGTTCCATCTACAGGCCTAGCAAGTGTGGCTGGAAAGAAGAAGCCGCCTCCACCCCCGCCAAAGAAGAAGCCGGCCCTCATGAGTGCGCAAGCTCCTCCCGTTGACGATGAACCGCCGCCGATCCCCATGGCAACAAGACCGCAATTCTAAGTTCCAGGACACGGATTATTTAGGAAAATTGCATTGCTGGGCGCGTACGGAGTTCGAACCATCAATATTATCTCTAACAACACATAATCACTGCACAAAACAAAAACGGCGACAGAATGGCTCGGATGGAACTCATGACTGCTTTCTTTTTTATTTCGTCTCATCGCTACATCTCGGGGGATATACCAAGCGTCGAGATCGAGGTTCGTGTGGCTCGTAATCTAAATAACTGCTCGCCCGCCTGTCATCGCGGATGGAACTGAACAGAACCTAAAACATCACCGTGGCATTTTTTGCCAGCTTAGACCTTCATCTCAGTGAGACCGTGCTTCCAGAAGATGGTGTAGGGGGTGATGCCATCCTCACGGTAGTTAAGGAGGACGACCCTGTCGATTTGTTAGCGATCCATAATCAATAGGCGCAAAGTTGAGTAACGAGAAAACGTACATTCCATCGGGGTCCATGGACTCGCCGGTGTAGAACTCGAAGTCCTTGAATTTGGGAAGGAGCTTGTCCTTGACATACTTGGAAGCGCCGTCCTTGAAAGCCTTGATCTCTGCCTCAGGAGCATTCTTCTCCTTGAGGGCGGTCTCGATAGCCTTCATGTAACCTGAACCGGCATTAGCAACCAAATTTGTATTATTTGTTGAGGTTACGCATACCCTTGAGGTAAACAAGGTAGCTCTTCTTGTCGAAGGTGGTGCTCTGGAGACGGAAAGAGCTGACGATGTTGTTGACCTTGACCTTTGCATCATCGACCTCCTCCTCAGCCTCCTCAGCAGAAGCGTTGGCACCGGTATCTGAAAGGAAAGTGTTAGAAACAGTCGAGGACTCTGGTTAACAGCTGGAAGTGCTGAATATTCGCTGTTACATACCGACTATGACACCACCCTCCTCGATCATAGCGCAGTCGGCCTCGTAGACGATATCGTCGACCGTCTTGAGGTCGAAGGAGTCGGAGATGAGCTCGTCACCGTTGAGGATATCCTGTAATTGCGATGATCAGTAACAGGTCATGCGAATAATACCAGAACCGAGCGCGGGGTAGGCGGGGTACTGTACATAGAAAGTACAGTAGAGCAACGAGTCTGTTCTGAGAACTCACCTTGAAAATGATCATGATGGCGGTATTATTCGGTTAGACCTTTGAAGATGGGTGGAATAGGATGGTGAGAGGAGGAAAAGAGGCGGAGGAGCGAAGCAAAGAGGAGCGAAACAAAAGAAGAAATAGAGCCTGATGATAATAAAAATCAAAGGCCAGTGGCGGGGTAGTGGGGGCTCGAGTACATTAGCGGCACGCAAACTGAAAATGCACATCTGGACGCTGTAAAATTTTTCCGCTACCGTGGGCTCTCAACCGATCAAGGTTTCCAAGTGGGCCATGAAACACCAAAATCATATGAAAGCTCGTTATCAGACTTTTGATGAAGACAGGAGTATAAGCGGCAAAGAGTGAAATTCGTGAACTCAAATGAACTCACGTATTTGAGCCTTTTGCGTTCTTGATGCCCTAGATGAAACAGTACTGGAACGATTGATAACAATGGAAGGTGGCTACTCTTCACATCCCCTGGCTACCTAGGACGCGAAAACTACCTAAGCTGACCAACCTACCACTCAAGCTGTCTCCAGCTAACAAATAACTGACTGTACTTGGATCAGTTCAGGTTGGTGATTGAAACATAATAGGTCAGTCGCGGTCCAATAGAATTACACGACAAACTGTAGTCCCGGGCTGAGCATCTCGCTCGTCGTGCTACTTCAATTTAGGTATCTAGAGTAGGTATAAGTTTCAAGAATTCATTTTGTGTCACTTTCCTTTTCATGCAGTGTCCGGAAGCCACGGTGATTAGGTAGGCCTGGTCAACTTATGATCTTCAACAACTCGCAAGGTCGGTCAGGGGTCAAAGAATATAATTGACCACAAATACGGATACAGCTGACAGCATCTGAAGCCATACCCCTGATCTATTCAAGTCCAAGGTTTGGGGTTTGTGAATAACCAACGACAGCAGACATCTGACCTGTTGGTGACGTTTCTATGGTATGAGCCACAACAGGCTTTGTGAGGCTTGGCTTGGACCCGAGGCATAAACAGGCGATAGCACTGACATAAATTGATAGGGAGACATTCGTACGTTTTCCGAGTTTATTGTGCGGTTAGTGAACCCCTGTGTCAGCACAGTACTGTGTGATGTTATTAGAACACATGTGATTTACAATGCAATTGGATTGTGCAGTAATCGTGCTGCTAGAGTGACACGCGTGGCCTGATGCCGCCGGTCGATGGGATGGGAGTGCCATGATGCATGATGCGACGTGGGTGTACGTCTTCAGGAGAGAGAAAGACAAAGCCCTGAAATGGCGCATCAAACGTCATGCGGTTTTAGGGATGTCGTTGCAAAAGGAGATTGATTACTGTATTATACCTGTACTGTACCGTACAGCAGTCCCTTGGCATCACGGGCTCCGAATGATTAAATGGGCTTTTTAGAGGGTCGGTCGCACAGTTGATTGACTCCGAAGCTCCCGGGCAAAATGTACTGTATCATGACTGATCACAGTGATCACTAACGTATTTTTCGCGTGTACCTGAGGTGGGTTGCCACTTTAGAGGTCCCAGCGGCGCGAGCGATTGGACAGACGCGCCCGCCTTAATCTAATCTTCCTGTTCCTCCCCAGGTTAGTCGGGTCTTAATAACTTGATCTTGCCATCGATCGCTTGACACTCCCTTTTTCTTCAATTCCTTGTATCCTCCTGACCCTCATTTGTTGAAAGAGACTCACTGTTAAGTTACCTAAATAATTGTTTTTTTGTCGCTCATACGTTTTACAGTTGTGCGGCTTGCGCTCAACTTTACCGTCCTCTTCACTCCTTGGTCCAATTCTCAATCACCTAAATTTATACTTGTACTCGCGACGCATCAAAGTATAGCACATCCAACTTAATTTCAACCCGTCATGGGCAACGACAGCTCCATCCTCGCCGACGGTTCCGCAATGGCAGCGCCCGGCTCATCGTTCAATCACACGCTCTTCGAAACTGCTCTACCGCCGCTGCCTGTATTCAGCCTCGAAGTCCAGCCTGATCTCTTGTCCTGGGTCTCCGACTTTTGGCTTAATCTGTTACTCCCTGTCATCGTCTACTGGGTGCTGTCTCTCACATTCCACGCCATCGACGTCCTCGATTTGTTCCCCCAGTACCGACTTCACACGCCCGAAGAAATCACCAAGCGCAATCACGTCTCCCGCTATGAAGTCGCCCGCGATGTTATTCTGCAGCAGGTCATCCAGGTCGTCACCGGCGCCCTCCTTGCCTTGTCCGAGCCCGCCGAGATGATAGGCAAGGGTGAGTATGACGTCGCCGTTTGGGCTACTCGAATCCGTATCGCCCAAAGAGCTCTTCCAACTCTTCTCGGTCTCATCGGTCTCAATGCTACCGCTATTTCAAAGGGTCTCCTCGACTCCCACCCCCTGCTGGCCGGGGCTATCGCTGGTGGTTACTATCCTTCTCTCGTAAACGCGAACTCGGAGCCCGCTTTCGCGTCTTGGGAGATGGCTTTGGCCAAGGCTATTTACTACTTCATGATCCCTGCCATCCAATACTTTATTGGTGCCGCCATCATCGATACATGGCAGTACTTCCTCCACCGATTGATGCATGTCAACAAGTGGCTGTATGGTAAGTTTCTCGCAGGCGATGCGTCGCCGGCTATCAATTGAGTTTCGTGAAAGCTAACTTTCGTTTACAGCTCACTTCCACTCCCGCCACCACCGTCTCTATGTGCCTTACGCCTATGGTGCTCTCTACAACCATCCCGTTGAGGGTTTCCTTCTCGATACCCTCGGTGCCGCCATCGCATTCAAGGTCACCCGTATGACACTCCGCCAGGGCATTTTGTTCTTCTCCATGTCCACAATTAAGACTGTCGACGACCACTGCGGATACGCTTTCCCATGGGATCCTCTTCAGCTCGTTACCAGCAACAACGCTGAGTACCACGACATCCACCATCAACACTATGGTATCAAGACTAATTTTGCTCAACCTTTCTTCACATTCTGGGATTCTCTTCTCGACACCAAGTACAAGGGCTCAAAAACCAACAAGCCCAGCGAGAAGAAGGCAAGAGCAGAGGCGAAGGCACAGTAGACTTACCTTGAGCATTTGCATATGAATTGTTTGATTTCGGCATATGGAGCACACGATACACAATCCACAATGAGAAAACAAGAATACTATTTGATTGCTTGGGGATCGCTGGCATGCGATTTGGGTTGTCAACACTTCTGTTCACTGGCGCTTTTTTATGGTTTGGATTGGTTAGGGGCATGACTTTTTTCTTCAACATCGACATTTATCATCGAGGCTCGAAGCTCGCGGCAATACCTTTAATTCACGGCTTTAATGAGGCACCTGATGGACCAACTCTTTTGGGCCTAATACATTCTTCCCACTTTCGTTAACATCAAGACTACCATTATTATCATGCCGCCAAGCTTCGTCTGCCATGGCAAGGAGGAGCTGGCCAAAGTGGCTGGTCTTCAGGAAGCGATACTATTCGATGAATGGGCACTTCACCATATTTGTTTTGCATCTGAAATTGTACTATACTGCTTGGAATGCGATTTATGAGTCGTTTTTAGCAACGGGAGACAAACAGCTGCAAGATTGCTATCTGGAGGCTTGCTCGCTCCTGCAGAAGGAACAGACATATTCGAAAGGGATAGGATACCACAGGAATATGGATGTGTGCACAGATATCTAACACTGTGTATCCAATTGTCTTCGGGATAGTATTGTGTAATAGGTTATTGGCAGTTGTTCTTCTACGTCGCTTCAAGATTCTGTCGTTGGTGATCACGTCTTACAAGTAGCAATCTGAACGATATGCCCCAGAGCGCGATAATGGAGATGGAAGTCGTGTAGGCTTCGTACTATCGCAGACAATATGGCATTATCGGGTGGAATGCTTTCTTGCACTGTTGGCATTGAACAGTATTTGAAGTTTATGGAGTACGCCTTTGCTAATCATCGTAGACTTGGTCAAGGTAAGATGGATGAACTTCTACGCATTGGCAAGCCTTGGGTCGATGTGGGCATGTTGAACTAGGTGGGCTTGATCAATCATTGAAGCGGCAAGAGAGCAATGAGCGGGTGATGGTATTCACATCTCAGTTGTTCAAATCGAAGTTGATGCTGAGTAGAGAGTGATTCAGGTTGGGGCCTACAAGATCCGACTGTTTTTAGAACGTAGGATGGCGCAAGTTATCGTATTTTCGACACGGAAAGCACACGTTACAAAGGAATGAAATTAAGATCTTCGAATAAAGGCATCATAGAAGCACTGAAGACCCGATGGCAATATTCCCAAGGATTCTAGCCTACCCTGAAGATAGCTAGTTATCAGCGATATCTCCAAGAACAAAGTTCTAAAGACGTGCGACATCGCGATTTACAAACTATGTTGGCAATATCATATCATTGAAATACAATTGACCAAGATGAAAGAAAAGCTTTGCCAGGTCTCAACGCAGTTTTTCCATTCTTTTATTCTGACAATGTACACTGTCGCGGGACTCCGCGTCAACTACTATGCTACCATGTTCACGTCGATCTCTGAAGTTGACAGATAGCCGAATCCTACGTTAAGTAAACACCTGGTTCGTGGAAGTTTTTATATCATTCCTTTTCAGTTAATAAAGAGTTGACAGATTAATTACGTGAAAAAGACATGTAGAAATGAGAATGTCGGATGAACCGATGAGTCGTCAGAAATCATATCGCCCATCCCTCTACCAACAACTCCACATGTCAACCAACACCTTGTTGATCCTTTTCTATTCCTACGAGTGTTAAAAAAAGAACCAGTGGTCATTACATACCTAGATACCTGCGGCTTTCAGAAGCGGTGAAACGTTGAAACGAAAACGCTTTGATCAAAGGCAGGTTCGATACGCGGGGGGAATGACAGAGTCCGGACAGCCTTGAAATTAATTCCACGGGGCGAAGACTGGAGCGTGATCTAGAAGACGTTGAAAATTGGTAGCGCCGTTTCCTGGACTTCGGGCTAAGCACCGGCCCGATAGGTTCGGTTCATGAAGCTGGCTATCGGAGATGAAGATGTTCGTTGAGTGGGAGCAGGTGTTTGTTCATCTTGGCTTTGTGTGTCACGATTCACAGCGATGGGACGGAAACCAAAAATATTGCTTATCTCACCACGAGAACTGTGTATGCATGTACTGTAATTACTAGCATAACTTTAGTCAATATGTACAGTGCACACGGTTATATATCTCAGAAGACGGTTTGTTATCTTCCATCTTGGCAGCTTGTCAACATGGATGGATGCCTTGATGAACATTTTTCTCGATGGTGATCGATCTAAATCGTTGATGTCCACATGTGAGACTGCACTGCAGGGAGACAGGTTCAAAAGGGATCTAACCCTCCACAAAATGGATCCGATGCGGGCTGAGTTGATGTTGGGATGAGAAAAGCAAAATGTGCAGCAAGTATATACGGCTTGGCAGTGTCAGCTACCTTGGAAAGACATCGACAATAAAAATATCGTGACGTGATTCACATGAGTAAAAGCAAAACCAACAAAGCGTTGGAGGGACGATGATGCAGGGCAGATGCAATCAGGTCTTGTGTATATCCGAGACAACAAAAAAGCAAATAAAGTTGAAAGCTTGCATCTTGGCAGTTGTGTAATCAATTGTGCATGCAGCAGCTAAAGTGCATTGAAGACGCATCTTCAAGAAACTAAAACTTGCCGCTGTTGCCAACGGTGATGGCCGACGTGGTCGCGACAGATGCCAACCAAATCTTATACATACCTATGCGGAACGCTTTTATCATTTCCCTCTTCTGGTTTATCCTTTCCATTGGGACGAAGCACCCGGTCCATTGCGTCCGGGTCTGGCCTAATGGAGAGACCTAACGTGTTGTGTTGACTCTCCCTTGAGCACCCACTGGTTGTTGCTAGAAGCAGAAGCGGCTCGGGCGGGTTTTACTGCTGTGGCTTTGACTAACAGCCAGAGGACCCTGAATTTTCAAGTTGAGCAGTGCTCGAGCTTCCAAGTGGATAGTGATAGTTGGAATGGAGCCTGCCCCTTGAGAAGTCACAGGTGAGTGACATTCGTTTTGGCCATTGTCCATTTCTTGATTTTAACCTGGAGACTGGTTCATGCTGGCTCCGTAGTTATTGTAACAACTTGTATGAAAATGTGAATTACTGTTATTGTTGCTCAGCTGACACTCTTCACTCTTGCAGCCAAACTATTGATACGTCGGTTGTGTTGCGGATATACCTGGCCAATCCTGACCACACCCGTCCCTCCCCCTTTGATGAACCAAGACATTGCAATTAGCCAAGTATCGACAGTAATAAGCCGTGCAGTGAGCTGGCCCATCAATGATGGAGTATGACTCATCTTTTATGACGCCCTCGGTCGTGCTAAGGGGTTCCACAATCCCAGAACCCCAGCTGAGATTGATGAAGGTCCCTGTCGGTTCGCGATCCACAAAGTCTCAGGCTGAGCACTAACGCTTGTTCGAGCTTAGGATATCAGGTTCAGTTCGATGTTGGAAGCATCTCGCGACGGCTACTCGACCAATGGCAGCTGGTCAACGTTCCAGATACTAGGAACCCTTGTTATTCGCAACGCCCGTGCAGAGGGATCGCCCTTGTTCCCCTGAGGTCTTTTTTGTTCTTTGTCATTGTCTTGGTTGTCTGTGGCACAATGCTCACTTCGCATGTCTTTGTGCTGCTTTGTCTCTTGGACAGTTGCTGACCGTTGTCTGCAGATCTCTGCATAGACGCATGCGTCTGTGCCGTCCATTGGCGATGATCAATAATGGGAGGCTAGGAGAAGCAGGCAATATCGGATAGCGCAAGCCAGATGGACCAATAATCAAAGACTGGTCCCAGAAGTAGAAAGCCCCTTGACGCCTCTTGCAAGGATCATGAGCCTCTCAACCTCTCACGATCGTAGCTCAGCTGGTTCTACTGGAGGATGGACAGGTTTGAATTGTCAGTGGTTACTGAGTATCAACCTTGGCTGGCCTGGACTGGGCTGGGCTGAATTGTTATGCGTATCTTCCAATCGCATCAAGCCAGGTGATGAAGTTTCTTGCTCTACCTTACCTTAATAGATTGGCGAGGCCCTTCACTACGTCAGGATTAATCAATGTGAAGATAGGAAGGAGCCTTCTTTCCCCATCTTTGCCAGACAATTGGGTCTTCCCGTTCTTTCCGCAATCTCAAATTGCAAGAAAAACCTGTCCGGCCATAAGGTGCTTACGGTAGGAAGGACCTAGTTTCACATTTCTTTCCTTTTCCCACTGCCCTTACTGAATGCACGTCTACCGCATCGACCATCTCCCTTTTCCATCTTCTTCTCCCGTATATTCCATTCCCTTCCATTCCACATCTGAGACTGAGACTGAGACCGCCGTTAACGCACCCTTAACGAAGCCAGGCAATATACCTGAGTCTGCGTTTCTCATCGCTTTGCTAGTGGGACCCCGTCTGCGCGTGTCTTCTATACTTGCAGCATCGACCACCTGGAGGTCACGACTTTCTCGAGCGTTGCAGGCGAGAGGCAACCATACCACAGCACGTACTGTACGAGCAAGCAGCTTTACTAGCCGCCCTTGGGTCTCCGCTCCCGTCTTTATTGCGGTACTGTATTTCGCCTCAGACGCCGAATATTCTCGTCTCGCTTCTACGCCGCCTTGCGTCCAACGCCCTGCGCTTAAGCGCTCTCCTTCTGTGCCGCATTCCGTACCTGGGGTTTGCCCGGTCTCTGGTACCTGTTGGCATTTGTCAAGTGTTGATCCAAAACTCCGTCACGGCGCTTACTGTCCATCGAATTCAAGGGCTCCTCGCTAGTTCATTGGTTGCCGACAAATTCGTTGTAGTTTGGGAGTCTCACATCCAATCGTTGACAGCCAGTCTCGAGTCTCTAACACCAGTTCAAGCCAGTTGCAACACGCGACGAACGCCTTACGGTGTTTCATGAACATCCTATTATTGCTTAATCTCGAGCTCTCCGAGTCCCCAGCATCTAAGTCCTTAGGCGCTATCGTGGGCCTTTGGAGTGCTTTGCCGTATTAGTCGCAATCTTCTCAATAGACTAATCCCTACAGCGGGTTCCTACATATTAACTGTGGTGAGGGCCCGTCCTCTGCTTGTTGCCTGTCATGGATCCATCGACAACTCTCTTTACTTTCTTATTGTGAGTTCGGTCCATTTTTTGTTTCTTTTTTATTTCTTTCCTTCCTGCTTGTTTGTTTGTTTGCTTGTTTACTCCCTTACCTCACCTCTCGCTGGTCGAATTCTGATCCACTACCTACCTATCGCCTGAACTGTTGATTCGGTCTTACTGCTCCTAATATCCATCTTTACACCAGCTATTCTTTTGTTCGCTTATTGAATCGCTTTCGTCTTGACTACGACAGCTTCAATCTCGCAGCATTCCCTTTGTGTTTCAACCATCGAACGTTACCATTCCATTCTGTACCCCGGATCGGCACTCGCTACCTAGAAGTGTCTTACTAGCCGTGGTATGCTTTCCTATCGTCTCATTTTTACTCCCTCGCATGAAAGTTGTCTGAATTTGGGTCTCTACCCGACCAGCCCCCTGGTGCTTAAGACACAAGTTTGACAGAAAAGACAAAATCGCATGTTTTCTTTTGTTATGACGGGCGCGCAAAATTTGAGCTGAAGTCAGCGTCGGATCTATCTCAGCCAACCTAGTCTCCCTTCAAGTTGTATTGCTTGCTAGACAAGACTGGAGAATTGGTTGGGCTGCCAGCCTGGATATACGGCTGGAAGCCAGCTGCATCTACCGGATATCAAATCCGTAGGATCGATCCATGGGTTCCCTTGTCTCCCCACGATTGCCAGCTCTACATACTACCTCATACATGTCCACCGAGTTGTTTTTCAGCCATTTACATTGAACCCTACCCCTTGGCCCCAACGCATGTGGCTGGCTGCGTGGTGTAATTTCCCTAACATTTTATTTTTCCCCTTTGCTTCTAAAATTCCATCACCCGATGGCTTCCAACGACGGCCGCTGACAAGCATCCCCAGTCAAACACCCCCTTCGACACAGTCCGTGCATCTTATTGGATCGTGGGACAATTTTAGCCAATCTCACCCCATGCAACGAGACACCCGGCGGGGCCGTGATCAGTGGAGAGGTTGCTATTCTTTTCGTGACATTGTCTGTGACGACGTTTCCGTCTCGGCTTCTGCGACGTGCGCTGGCGTAGGCGTAGCTGCAGGCGCTGGAACAAGCTCAAGCTCAGGTACTGCTTCGTATTCCGTCCAGAGGCACGGTGGTCTCAAGATGGGTCATACCTATTATTACTACGTATGTACTGCACTTCTTTCTATCCGTTTCGGTATATGCTATTGCATTGTACTACATGACTTAACAAAAGCATGTCTTTCTCCCTTGCGTCAAACTAATGAATATTTGCTGCCTGTACTTTCGTTCATCTTCACTCTTTTACCCAACCACCTAAACACATTTAATCAACCTCTTCACTCTCACTTGCTTTTCCTTCTTCATTCACTCTTTTGTATCATTGCTTAACCAAGTCATTCATTCGTTCATTCATTCATTTGTTCTAACAATGGGCTTCCAGTATGAGCTAGATGGCTCCGTCGAGACACATGACCCAGCCTTGCCTTCAACTACAGCTTGCCCATACTTACCTGGCCAAGCCGTCAATACTTTAATTGTTCCTGTCGAGCAGGCTCTCCGACAGCGAAGTGCTTCCCTAACCTCCATACATACTGCCGATTTAAAAACCATGGACCCCGAATCCAAATACACCACTCCCCGGCCTGCACCTTCAGTATCAGCCAACCACATTCCTTACCGGGTTGGCTCATCGCCCTCACTACACCACAAGTCTTCTTCCCGATCATTATCACCGGCTCCAGCGGCATGGAAGCGCTTATTTGGTCGCAAGATGAACTCAGAGGGGGAGCGTGGTCGATCTCCAGTTCGCAATGATACGTCCAGCTGTACCGATGATCTGGATGACCGCTGCACAACACCATCAGAGGGTACTCGCACAAGGGACATCTCACCTGAATCTCTTCGACGTTTTCTTTCCGATGACAATCCTGCTCGGCCCGGGTCTAATCTCAGTGAGAGACCATCACTCATCATCCCTGATGATATCGTGGAGGATAACGAGAACGATGACGACGACAACTTTGCTTCTTCGGCGGTCTCTGATGGACAGTCATATGTCACTCGCCTCTCGCCCCCTCCTTTTAAGCGATCTCTCTCTTCTGAATCTGTAAATACGGATGTCTTTCATTCAAGTTCAGTGCGCCCAATCTCTGCCAAGTCCTCTAAGCAGAGCTTGCTAGAGACTACCAGTGTACCCGCATCGGCAGTAATGCCTTCTCGTCCTCGATTGGAAACACTACGACCACGAATCAACCCTGCGACGAGCTTCTTCCTGTCGCCAGCCACGCCAAACTTTCCTGAGGACGAAGGAATCAACTTTTTCGATCTCACTGATGACGAGGACGATGTCGTGTCAAGTAACAATAGTGACATCCTTGCATTTCAACCCGCACCCGGCATGGTTTCCACCAACGACTCTTTTGAGTGCTATAGTCTTCCCGAGTCGCGAGGGCATGGGTCCAAGGTTGTGGAAACTCAATCATCCTACCCAAAGGTCAACTCACCATCTCTCCTCCCTCAGGGTGAATCGGGTTTCGCTGTCAGCGAAAACAATTTCCTCGGTGCTCCCATTGATACAGGACTCGATGATTTCGCCGCTGAGTTGGGTTGGATGGCCGACATCATCGGCTCCAAGATCAACTGAGCCCCCATGCCAATCTTACTTCATCTTCATGGCCTTATATAACAATCTCTACTGAGGACTACATTTGCCTCCTATAATCTGCATCATTTCGACAGCGTTTTCTTTCCTTTTTCTTAACAATCTTAGCCCATCATTCGATGAGCACAATTACAGCGGGGTTTCCATTTTGGCGTTATAGATCAGAAAGGGGGTTGGCGCAATGACCAGTAGGCGGCTGGACAAAATACATACACAAAACCCTGGAATGATAATAAGGAATGGCACTTGGCGGAAAATAGACGGCGACAAAAAAGGAGGAAGCAACGGTTCATGAGACAGACGGATGATGGCAGTTACCACAACATGATTTGTGGTTTGAGTCGATTTACTCAAATTTACGTTAAGATGACTTCACAATCAAGCGGTCGATCTTAGATGAGGCAAGACACAATCATAATCCGCAACAACGATTCGACAGTTACACTCCTTTTGCTCCAGTGACAAGCGTTTGATAATCATTGATTGTAACCTGTTTTCTCCAGCGTAGTCATTCCTTTTTTGCGTAGCGATACATATTGGAGGCCATTCATTGCATAGTTGGTATTATGTTACCAATTCTCATGGGCCCAGCACCCGCCTGTATATACAGAAGAAACGTTATGCAGAAAAGAAGGATGCCTTCGGTAGCCGATCTCAAGTCTATGACCCCTGTTAAGCCGGTATCGACGAATTGTTTGTGGTAGCTGGCAATACAGACTCTGTAGGGGCTGGGATATGAGATTCTGTAGCAGGGATCGTTGCGGGCGCTGGATTAGTGGCATCACCAACTGCCGGTGACGCCGTACTGGGTTGTGCAGCCTTGCTGGGCTCGGGCTTTGATGACGTGGAGGACCCTGGTTCAGCCCCAGTCATCTTCGTACCAGGAGCTTGGATGCCCGATGTCACCTCGGGCGTCTGGATCTCAGGGGTTTGCTTTGAGAAATCAACAGTGTCCTTATCTTTGGTGGCCTCATGCGAGATGGATTCCTTCTCAGGCCCGCTCTTTTCTGGGTTCAAGAAGCGCTCAGGTACACCTTTCGCAGCATATGTCCCACTGCCAACCCAAGCACCCAGAATGTGACTCCACCGGTACTCGCCGCGGGTAAGACGTTGGATCTCGCGATATGCGTATGCGTTGTAGTAAAGAAGACCAGTACGCGGATCGCGATACCGGGCGGGATGGTTTGTGATGACGCAAAGAGGCGCAGGGGAAGGTTCTGCTATAGTCAGTACAAGTCTAAAAAGGGGCTCTACGGATATCAGAATAGTGGTAGTCTTACTCGAAAGCTTATTCATCTTGCGGCCAAAGATGATCTGAGTCTGAATGGTACGGTCCTTCAGGGCGTTTTCGTCAAAGTTTTGAAACAGTATCGCATTTCGGGCTCCGGTTGAAGGTTGAAGTTGAGGCTGTGCCTCAGGGGCTTGGGCAACAGCGGAGTTATCGGGACCAGAAGACTTGTTTTGAATAGTGGAAGGGTTAGGAGATGGCTGGAGATTCGTCGTAGATGATGTTGGAGTAACAGCTGTTGGAGGATTTGCCAGAGATTCCGAGATAGGAGACGGAGAATTGTGAGAAGGGGTGGTAGTAGACAAATTCGTAGGTGGGATAGCTCCTTGAGATGTATTTGGTGGCGCAAGGACATTCGATTTGGGATTGCCGAAACCCATCATTGGAGGCGTGGTTCCATTAACACCGATACCTAGGGGAGGAGCGAGTATGGGAGCCGCAAGCACGCCAGAAGGCTTGGAATCTGGCGGGCGAGAGAGTCCTGATGGTGGAGTGGCAAATGAGTTTGTTGCTGTTGAGCCAGCAGGCGTTGAGGGAGACGGTGCGGCGAGGCCACTCACAGGATGGCCAAGAGAATGAGGAGGACTTGGTGCTGATATGATGGCCGAGGGCGGTGGAGTGGGAGGGGCCAGACCATTGGGAGGTGTAGGTGGTGGTTGAGGCGGAGGGGGCATCGCCAATGAAGGGTTGACCTCAGCTTTGAGAGAAAGAGAAGGATTGCTATCCTTTGCCGTCGAAGATGAATCTTTAGAGTCTAGGACACAGTTGTCATATTCGATCGGAGTAACCGTTTCTGCTTCCTTTGCTTCTGACGTCCCGGATGGTCCTGGTGAAGCTGATGTGGGTGGTTGAGGTTTCTCTGTCGTGCTTGAAGCGGCGCCATCTAGAACAGCTGTGACATCTTGACCTTCGTCTTTTTGACCTTCCACTTTCTGGACCCCTCCTGGAGGTATATTGTCCTTGCTTTTATCTTTGTCCTTGGCCTTCGCCTTCTCGCCCCTCTTTCTCTTCTCTTTCGCAGGCTCCTCAATCACCATATGCCTTCCCATCCACTCTCCAATACCACTCCAAAAAGTGATAACGGGACCTTTGAGAGTTCTGTTGTGGAGAGCTGCCAATTTCGCTCGACGCTCCTCTTCGCGCTGCTTCTCTGCCTCTTCCCATCGATTTAGACTCTTGCTATTTCGTTTCTCAACGATGGCCGCTTCTCGGAGCCTCTCTTCCTGCGTCATCGGTGGTTTCTTCATCGCTTCAAGCTTGGCAGCCTTCTTCTGCATCTGAGCTAGCTGCTTTATACGGCGCGCCTCTCGCTCTACCATCTGCTGGTGAAGTTGCTCTTTCGATAGTCGGGTCGTTTGACGGGACGAGGCACGGGTTGGTAGATCGGCGGTCGAGGGCAGCCACGAAGTGCGCTCGGATTTCTTTTTGGGTCGGGGCGCTGGCTTCACGGGTGCCGATGGCGTTCTGGTCGTGGGATCGATCCGGACTTTCTTACGAAACTTGGCGGGAATGGCTTCTTGGGCTTTTCGTTTGCGCTGGGCGGCACGGCGTTCCTTTGCTTGCTTTTCAAGCTCTTTCTCTCCTTCAAGATCGTCATCGTTGTTGCCATTATCGTCTTCATCATCGGAAGAGTCCATTTGTACGTCCGATCCATTCTCCTCGGCGTCAGAGAAGCCTTGGTCGTTCTCATCTTCGGCAAAGAGTAATTCAAGGTCTGAATCAGGCTCCTCGTTGGCGAGCATTGACTTCATTCGGTTGCCAGCAGTCGAGCGGCGCTTTCGAGTCGTGGCGAGCCATTCTACTTTATCTCCATCGGTGGCTCGAATATCGACGCCTTTGCTGGAGCCATTGCTCTTCCGAACTTCGGTGTCGCTGTCGCTGTCGCTGTCGCTGAGGCTGGACAACGTGGAAGACAAAGGGGTCCCCATTTCTGAAGGCTTCAGTTCCGTTTTCATCGCAAATAATCGATTACATAAGCGATTTGATGTTATGCATATCACATGGCGTATTCTACTCAATAACCAAAATGATGCCAATGGGCGTAGCGATGTCGCGGCTTTACGCCTGGTGTTTTAAAGATGTAAAGTGGACGCGTTTTAGGTGGGGAGAAGTTGGATGGATATTTTTTTTTAGTTGCTGACATCACAACAGACAGTGTAATATGATAGGTGCATTCCAGTAGTACAGGAAGTACTCAGTCACTGCACCGCGTTCTACATGCAATAACGATCGAGTGCAATGTTATTTTAGTAGATAGCTCGCTAATTAACAATCTTATATCATGTATAACTTTGTGATTCATCTAAATGTGCCTGTCTTGGACGTGGACTGCGCATTCGTAGCTTACCAAACTCCTGACCTAACGCCGCAATACGTAAGAAACCAAGCATGAATTCCATCCTCATGACTGTTATGACTTATCTATTTAGTCTTATAGCGACTCCCTACATCTCATCTGTACCAAACTCGAGGTCATCAATGGCCCATTCTTTGCAGAACCCGAACCAGTTGCGAGCAAGACATCTCTGAGTTTCTGGCACTGCCGTACTTGAAACCTCATCCATGGCACCGGTAGGCGCAGCGGTGACAGGTACGTTAGTGGCTTGACCAGGCTCGGCAGTTGTTGTAACCTCTACCTCGTCGCGGCAACCCCAGAACCTACCAGGAGTATGGCAGGTAGTTGTGGTTGAAGCTTCGGTTGTAGTAGTGCTGCTCTCTGTGGTTGTCTTGTCCTTGCAACCGAACCACCCGGGTGTCTTGCAGGTAGACGTAGAAGAGGATGTGGTCGAGGTCGTAGTCGTGACAGGCGTGGTCTTGTCAAGACAACCCCACCAACCGGGTGTCTCGCAAGTTGATGTACGAGTACGAGTCCGTGTCGTAGTGGTAGTCGAGGGCGAAGACGTTGTAGTAGTTTCGGTTCCGTTGCTCTCGTACATCTTCCACTGAGCACAGTCTCGACACTCAGGCGTCCTCCTACACTCAGGGACACCATCGTACTTCTTAATGACGTCGTCGATGACAGAGCGGATACGGTGTGTACCGATCCCGACTCTCCACCCCTTATCGGCGACAACATCGTAAACACACTCGTAACCAGCATGGCAGGCACTTTCCATGGCATAACCACCATAGGTACAAGATGCCGTTGCACCATTACACGTTCCAATGTAGACAGGGTCTGCGGTATGACCAAAATGGAACGTGCCTGTATTCTCACGCATTTGAGGGTAGTCGGCACTGGCACCGGGCGGGACCGGAAGGCCTAGTCTAGAAGCTGGAAGAGCTTCTGGTACAGCCTCAAAAGTAACAACAGGCAGACCGTATGTCATGCCCAACATTGAAGTCACAGCACCACCAAGCGAGTGGCCAGTAAGCCAAACCTGAGCATCGGGATAGAGCTCCGTGACATTTGAATATAGTTCGCGGGCGGCACCGTAGTATCGGTTCTCCTCCCTCAGGGCCTGAACAACACATGTGTTGTTACAAGAATATGTGCCTGTAGCACAGTCGCAGACTTGGTGCCATGTCCACTGACCTTGCTGAGCGCAGCAGCAACTGAAAAATAGGTTATCGTTGACTTTGTCATTAGTAGTGGTTCCTTCTCCATCGAAGACAGCCGTCGTTGTGCCCTTGAGCCCAATGACAATGGTCGAGTTTGTATCGTCAACAAAGACATGTCCGCGGAGACCGTCAGACTCCCATCCGAAATCGACGCTGCGGTTCCATCGCTCTCCAACATCCTCCCAGTCGGCATCAGTCTCATGCTCGACGTATGCATTGGCCGTCATAAGAGCTAATGTGAGAACAGTGTCCTTATCTTTGATGTCAGGAGATGCGACTTGATCCATAGTCCATGCCGATGCATCAAGCACAGCTGCATATCCTCTCCGCCGGGACTCGGCTACCATAGGATCAACAACTGATGGCCTTCGGTCAACCAAGCGTTGAATAGTCTCGGGGCGACTCTTTGCTTTTAATCGGGAAATATCATATTCATCGTAGTCGTCTTCTGCTGCCAAATAGACCCTCGACTGGTCATGGACGACATCCCGTCTCCGATGAAGGCCGGGATGAAGATGGGTGCCATGATGGTAGATGTGGCGAAGACTAAAAGTGTGCTCGGCAGCTACAGGGATTTCTGGAGCCGATGGAAGGACTGGTGCAGGAGGTAATATCACGCCATCGTGGAATCGATCATTTAAATCGCTGGATGCAGAAGACGGCGAGAAGGCGAGGAAAGATAACAGTAGAGTAGCGGTTACGCGGGCAGTCGAGGCGCATTGGAATCCTGGCAAACGGGAGCGACGATGTGTTGTCATGATGACATTAACTATCCCAAAAGTTGGGGGATAATACTCATGCGCGTTACTAGATGAGAGTACCGGTGATGTGGATGGAAAAAGACAAGAAGGATGAGATGGAAAACGGAGAGATGGACGAAGGCAACCTTACTGATATCAAGCCTATGATGTTATGCACGCTATCGCTGAGTGGAGACTAGGTAGGATAAAGGGTCACATGGGAGCGACGACGTAGACCGTTGGGGAAGCCTACATAGTGCACGGGGCCCTGGGACCCCGATGAGTAGGCAGATCAGATAAATAAATACCTATCCATATTCACATGATGTTCGGCTTCGTAAGAATTCCTCACAAAAGACTTCCATGAGTCGAGTAGTCATTGGCTGACTATATGCCTCTGTATTTACCTACAATACCAAGTACTAAGCCAGCATATGCATCCATTTTAGCTTCAATCCAGGCGCTACAGCAGATGGGTGACAATAAGGCTTACCCGCCTCAGGCAATATGGACGGTGAGAGTATCACCAACAAAAATGTACAAAATACCACATACAGTACTATCAATATCGCATCACCCAGAGTGTGCCCTCAGATATTGTACCCGATCACTACTTTGTCTTTGAGTAACTACCTACGTGGATAATAGAAGTACCTATTCTAGTATGTACCTAGGTACCTAGGTAATGCCCGGACTCTATTTTGACATCCTCGACTGGACCTGCATGGTTTCGGTTCCCCCAGCAAAACTGGAGCTCTGGGTACCTAGGTAGGTACCTCTTAGAGGAGTGGATCCACTGTATGCTCTTTCCGCGTGAGGACGCGCCAGAGCGCGACCATTGAGTGTCTTTTCAAATTTCCAAATAAACGACTCCAGCTACATCGCAACATTCACATTTGCCATCGCTAGGTACCTTAATACACAGCCATAGACACCACCTCACCCATCACCTCTACGACACATTCTTGCCAATTTTCAACTCTCGCCCAGTCGTCGCAATGACTGCTATGTATGTCTCTTCCCCAAAGCTCCCTTTTCCATCTGTCCCCTATGCATAGCTTGACTTTTCTTTCTGAGCTTTGCATCAGCCTGTAACTATTACCGCAGCAACAGCTAACACAGTCATCAATTTTCAGCGAGAGTTTCGACAACATCTACTTGGATCTCTCCAAGGAGAGTGGCAAGTGCAGATTTGCCGAGACCGGTTTCGGATGGAAGCCTGTTGGCGGCGGCGAGACCTTCACCTTCGATCACAACAATATCGCCTCTGCGCAATGGAGCCGTGCTGCTAAAGGATACGAGATCAAGATCGTTCAGCGCTCAAAATCCGGTATAATCCAGCTCGATGGTTTCCAACAGGAGGACTACGACCGGCTTGCCAAAATTTTCAAGAACTGGTACAGCACGGTCCTAGAGAACAAGGAGCATGCTTTGCGCGGCTGGAATTGGGGCAAGGCCGAGTTTTCCAAATCTGAGCTTACATTCAGCGTCCAGAACCGACCTGCTTTCGAACTAGCCTACTCAGAAATCGGGAACACCAACCTTGCCGGCCGCAATGAGGTGGCCGTGGAGATGGCTCTTCCCGAGTCCGGTGGCAATGCCCAGCTAGGTGGTGCCCGGTCTAAGGGCTCGAAAGCTGCCGCTGGTCGGGACCAGCTTGTCGAGATGCGATTCTATATTCCCGGTGTGACTACCCGCAAGGAGGCAGAAGGAGAGGACGCTGGTAGCGATGCCGGTAACGACGAACAGGAAAAGAATGCTGCAACTCTGTTCTACGAGACTCTGATCGATAAGGCTGAGATTGGCGAGACGGCTGGCGATACCATCGCCACCTTCCTGGATGTCCTACATCTCACCCCCAGGTATGCTTCGAAATCATACAACAAACTCCATGTCGAGTTTCTGTTCCACCTGGTTGATTACTGACGTGCTTAACAGAGGTCGTTTCGACATCGATATGTACGAGGCATCCTTCCGACTTCGAGGCAAAACCTATGACTACAAGATTCAGTACGAGGCTATTAAGAAGTTCATGGTACTTCCTAAGCCCGACGAGGTACATTACATGCTTGTCATGGGTCTTGACCCACCCCTGCGCCAGGGCCAAACTCGATACCCATTTGTTGTGATGCAATTTAAGAAAGACGAAGAGGTCACAATTGATCTCAACCTTAACGAAGATGAGCTCAAGAGCAAGTATCAAGACAAGCTGGAGCCTCACTACGAGGAGCCCCTCCATCAAGTTGTGGCCAAGATCTTCCGTGGTCTGGGCAACAGGAAGATATCATCTCCCGCCAAGGACTTCATCACGTATGTTCCCTGTAGTCCGTCGACTGATTTAACTGCTGACCCGTATTTAGACACCGTAGCCAATATGGCATCAAATGCTCCATCAAGGCCAGCGAGGGTTTCCTCTACTGCCTTGAGAAGGCCTTCATGTTTGTGCCCAAGCCCGCTACATACATCGCCTACGAACAGACTCAATCTGTCACTTTCTCGCGTGTCAGCGGAGCTGTATCAGCACTGTCAACATTCGATATTACGGTCCTTCTAAAGAACGGCGCCGGCTCATCTCAGTTCAGCAACATTAGTCGTGAAGACCTCAAGGCTCTTGAAACCTTCTTCAAGCTCAAGGGTCTACGGGTCAAGAACGAGATTGACGAGGATGCCAACCTCCTTGCTGCTGCCATGAATCAGCAGATGGACGATTCCGAGGATGAGGTCGCTGCCAAGGCTGATCGCGGCTCAGCCGATGAGGACGAAGAGAGCGTGGATGAAGATTTCCGCACCGACAGTGAAAGTGACGTTGCCGAGGAATACGACAGTGCTCACGAGAGTGATGGGTCAGGCAGCGATGAAAGCAATGTGGATGACGATGAGCAAGGCGATGACGACGATGATGAGGAAGACGAAGAGGAGCGTCCTAAGAAGAAGAAGAAGACGGGCTAAATGCCCCATCGTCTGCTCTGAGTGCCAGAGCATGTAAGTCGTCAAGGTGAGACATAGGCAGGATAATGGGAGCGGTACTGGGGAAAACTCTTAGTCTTTGGGGCTGAGATATCAACGGCGTTCAGGCTAGACAGATGACTTAATTCCTTTCTAGGGTCTTGTAATGATATGGTAGTCTTGTAAACATCAACATTTTCGTATTGACGGGCTCTTGGCTTCATTTGCATGATTCATGTCGAACATGATCTTACGGTGAAGGCTGGTCATGACAGCATGGCACTAATGTGATAAGAACTTGGCAACATGCTTGACGCGTGAGTATAATAAGTCAGTGACAAATAGTATTCCGTCAGGTTGGCTATGTACAGTATAGCCTCGGATGCGTATCTTTTAGCCTGTACTGTATTCTGGGTCCCTGGGCCTGAGAACAACACTTGGAGCCTTTGATCGCCCATCAATGTCAGCCGCAAAGAAGTAACGGCGCCCACCTATCAAAAGGTATTCTTTGTAGATGTGCAGTTTTAAACAACCTTGCCAGTGCCGTATATTGGGCGGTTGATATGCAGGTGCCAGGGACAACTACCTTGATCCTGCTGGGGAAAAAAAAGGAAGAAAAAAAAGAAAAGAAACGTTAGTTCATATAACCGGACGGCTCTTGTAGATCATTATACTTCACCTCCGCGTGTATCTAGTATATGTTGAGAGAGTACGAATACCTGCCTGCCTACGGATACAAACGTGTGTATATCAAATAGTTACGTGTCAATAGTTTTACTGTTTCTATAGGTGGAGACTGCATTTGTTGAACACTCTCGGCCTGGCCCCGACGATCAGGGGGGTCCTTGATCGGCGATGGCAGTTCAGAGGTAATGAGGTGTCAGCTACCCTACCCAAGTGTGCAGAATTCTGCAGGATGATAATTGATTTGATACTAGGATGTTGGAGACTCTGGTAGGTAATTCCTGTCGATATTGCCTATTCTGGTGAAAGTAACGAGCTTCTACGTTGAAAGATCCCGTTGGCAGGCAAAACTATCTACAGTAGGCAAATTCCTGGTCAACAAAGTCGTATTTTGCAATTCTCAGAAGCGATACCCTGTCGTTTAAGGTTTTAACAAAGATCAGATCAGCCAGGGGCTAAATTACCTACTACCTAGGGGTGTAAGCGAAGTACGGATACGTTGGCTTGTATTGTTTTTGCCGAAGACCAACATAACAGCGTACAGAAAGCGGGAGAAAATATTTGCAAGGTTGCTTCTATTGTTGCATTAATGGGCACAAAAAGTTGTGCTTTAATTATATGACAGCTCACCCAGAGTCCGGGTCCGACAGATTGATATCATGGATCCAGACAAGTCACAGCCAACGGCCCGTTCACTTCAAATTATTTACCCTCGCACAAGAAACGACTTTGACAACCAACAAGCCATGCGGTCTGCGGCATCGCCAGGGTTTTGACTCCGCGAGGGTAGCACAAACAAAGACAATGCGTTGGTACCGAGGCCAGTCCAGTCAGTTCCCATGTAGTACAGAACAGTCCAGCTTCATGATCTGATCGTCAACCGGGGTACTGACCTGAAAACCCTCAACTCTTGGTTGGGATAGGAACTGGAGCAAGCCTTGATTGGATCATTATTTCGACCATTACTACCAATATCCGCCTTTGTAGAGGTAGATAGACGAGGGTAATAGGTATAAATGTCCTCGGAGATGTGTCATTCATGAGGTGTAAGTGGTAGGGAATTCACTCCCTGCCATCACGAATATATATAAATCCTCTATCTCATTCGCCCCAATTACACATTACCTGTCTTAGTACCTACCTACTATGTATTATCCCATCTATTGTCTGCTCCTCCATTCTTCCCTCACCTTTCTGCTTTGACCCTCACAACAGATCCACACTCCTATGCGAATATCGTGTAGTACTTACCTGGCGAAATCGAAGTGCGCGTCTTGCGTCGCACCTTCCCAAACTTCACGCTCCCCGTACGGGCATGTTAAAGCAGATGCAGGTGCAGGTGCAGGGTCAAGGCTTGCCTGCCTATTCGCACATGCCTACCTTATCTGTGTTTCACCTGCGAGCTTTCAAGGGAAAGTGCGGCTCTCTTCCGCCAAACGTCCTTCTCTTATTTCTTCCATGAGGCCAATTTTATTAGCAGGCAAGTATTAAGTACTGACCTGCCTACCTACTAGAGATAACCTACCAACATTTATTGTCGTAGATGTATGTCACTGTCCCTTGTCTTGCCTTACCCCCAACACCAAGTTTCTCTCATTCGGGCCAACAGGGCTTGAACAGGGCCTTTTAACATCTCGATAATATATGTCTGCTAAATAAGCCACGAAAATCCCATTATGCAATACGGGCTCTATGTTTCATACTTAGGAGTATCAGCTCTGATCAAACACCACATTCCATCGAAGCGAATAAGCAGATATTCTTGGTAGTTCTGGAACAATTCTTTCCTCTCTTGATGTTTCCTCCGTCCCCCAACTCGCGGACATGAGATGACAACACTAAGCCACAGAAGTGTCCATGCTGGGTGTCAAGGAGAAGTTACCGCCAAAAAGAGGAACCACCAGCCGAGACTCGTGACCTCGAACTGAAGAGCAACAATCAGGCTACCTTAAGTAGGTACTACCAAGTTTCACTACGCAAAGTACCTAGGTGGCAGTTACGTTATACATGAACACAGGTTCAGTCCACAAAAAGCCGTTGTCTTCTGTTGACTCCAAGCTAATTAACGCCGCCCCCAAGACCAGAATGACATATCAACTCAACGGCCAACGACCATATTGGGCTCCATCAGTCTCCAGTTGTCCTCGAAACGTCTTAGCTTCAGCATCCAACGTGAATCCCTTTAGCCCAGGGTCCTCTTTTCCCAGTCATGACCTACATTTTCGTTGGTTGGTACAGATTTCCGACCCCCTCCCCCTGGTTATGACCAGCGACCCCCCCGCTCCTCGGTAGCGAACTTGCGATCAGACCACCACCCTGCCCCTATACACATCCCCGAGCCCACGCGACGGACCCCTACC
>QGED01000223.1:0-91818 GCA_004367475.1 Fusarium camptoceras | reverse complement strand
GCTCAGAGACGCCATCTGAGCTGCATGAGCCAGAACGAAGAAAGGCTATATGGATGCATCCAAAGAATAAGCAGGACATCGTATGGCAAGGTAACATACGAATTTCCAGCTACGCGCTGATACCGCGTTGTGGTATCCTGTCCTGTCCTTTTAAGATGCGGGGTTTGACTTCACAACGCGGGGTTAGTGCCCAGGCGGACGGGTCGGCATGACGAGGAGCGTCAGTCAAGAAGCGAGTGAGATTGAGATGGGAAAAATCAAAGGATAATATCAAGAATATCTCATGCGTACCAGTAGCAAACTAGAGAACTGACATGTCCGTTATCGCTTAGGTTGACAGACGAAGGCCAAGGCCAAGACCGAAACCGAGACACTCCGAATACCCTTTCGAGGTTACTCAAGTCTCAAGGGCAAGGGGGGTTGCACCGCTTGTATGTATGCAGCAGCTCCAAAGACACGGGAAGAGACCGAGGCATTTGGCGATCAGTAAACAGTGCCAAATAGGCTTGGGTCGTTTCAAGCATCTTCTACGATCGTCGTCGCGAAATGAAATATAGCGAGTCACGACAAGCTCTTATTTCAAACAGCTATGATCACACAGAGGACCCTTCAACAACCTTGTAGCATCGTCCGGTAGTTTCATCATTTAAACTTATGAATAGGAGACGAGAGCCTGTGATGCTAGGCAGTTTCAGGGTCCTCCGTAATACTATGAAGCGACAATCCGTTGACATGCTGATAGGCAACTTGACTCGGATTCATGCAGCCACGTTCGCTGAGGATGCCATGTCCACGCCAAAACTGTCGTCATCGGGGGATTTCTGGCTTGCATTGCATGGGTTTCTGCAAGTGGGTTTGCTAGACGTGGGAGAGCTCACGAGTCTGAGTGTGAGGAGGTGCATTAATTGGTTGATGAGGGAAGGGGTGTTGTTGATGCAGAGACAACATGACACCCAAAAATGGCCAAGGCGACTCTGCGTGCGTCCCTGAAGCAAGGGTCGATCGCATTCGACGCAGACGGCGGCTTGAAGGAGCACAAATGGCACTAGTAGAAAGACGTGACGATGAACGAAACAGGTGATTGTGGAGAAGTTGATAGTTGGCGAGGCGAGCACTTGGATCAGTAACACTGTCTGTACGCTTGACTATGTACCCCCACGACTTTGGGGTTAGCCAAGAATAAAACGTGCAATATTCAGCGCAATAATCCTGATTGAAAAGACAAAGAGAGAAGGAGATAAAGAAAGATGAAAGCACGTCAAAGGCGAAGTCAAACTCGTGTTTGTTTGTCCTTGTACTCGTGCATTGTAGCACTGACAAAGGGCGTCCGATAAACGAGACGTTGATTTGATAGACGGAAGATAAAGGCCTGCAACACCAAAATAGGATCAACATAGCGAGCTGTGGCGCATCAAGATCAACCCTTCTTGCATCAAAGAAAGTGGTCCCTGATGGGCGGGGGGAGTAAACTGAAACGAGCAACCTGTGTGTCAAATCATGACTATCATCTGAGGATCTGGTTGGCGAAGTGACTGATTGTCAGTCACAAGCCAGACAGATGATCAACGACCGACAACACAGCACAGCACAGGACATCCATCTGCTGTGTTGTGATTGCGGTTTGGTTTACGGATGGATACACCGCCTCGAAAATGAAAGCGGCTGGTGTTGTACAGTACAGGGTACAGTACAGTCAAGAACGGCATTCGACTGGTGGGAAGACAAAGATTCCATCTGTGGATCTCATAAGCGCTGAGGATGAATCAACAGCCAGGAATTCTGTGGCGGCTTGCTTCTAGAAACAAAGTCATCTGTATTCGTGGTTGATTATGCGAGCGCAAGGCTTGGACAAGGGCAGTGCAGATGATCTTCACACGGTATAGAAAGCGGCGATTCGTGGCTTACTCACTCCTTTACTGTCGCCGTCAGAGTCAGAGTCAGAGGCAGAGTCAGTCCGTCACTGAGACTCCAGAGTCAGG
The DNA here is from genome assembly GCA_004367475.1 of Fusarium camptoceras. NCBI lineage: Eukaryota > Fungi > Ascomycota > Sordariomycetes > Hypocreales > Nectriaceae > Fusarium > Fusarium camptoceras. The sequence goes on along the minus strand of QGED01000223.1, from coordinate 89,839 downwards.
GCGGACGGTGTGCCACACAGTAGATCAGGGCAACCTGCTTTCGGTCATTTCAACGTGGATCTATCTGAGGTTGGTCGCTGACAGGCGCCACTGGTCAATTGAAAAAGGACCCTTAATGGACAATTATGCCCGCTCGTGGCCGTGCGTAAAGAAAGGAGAATATACAGTACAGTACAGTACAGTGCAGCGTAGTGTAGTCGTAAAGTAAACTTCTGTACTCTGTAGATTTGTCGGTCTGGGCTGGATCCGAAATTGCTTCCTCGGAATGCAGATACGCTCGCCTCAAAAATACTTGACGTACCGTAAAATGCACGCAGGTACATGAAAGTCCAGTAATCTCGAGACGGTCAATGGATCCTTTACGGTTGCTCGAATGCTGGGCACGTTTGAAAAAGCGGATTCGACGCGGAGCATCAGTAGCGGAGCAAGACAAGGCTTTCTCAAGTCGAGGGCATGTTTTTGCTCAGGTCAATTTAGAGCAGAGACATTGAGAGACAGGCCTTGGATGGATCAATCTAGGCGCTGAAAGGCCTAGCCCAGGAGAAAAGCGACGAAAAAAAAGGGCGCAAAATGCCCATGAACCTGGAACTCTCTGGCTTTTGCTTGGCTTCCATCAACAGAGTCAGTCAGTCATTCATGCTTCGTGTCCACTCACACCTCACTTTCTGGTCATCAATTGGTGATAGCGTATGGATACGATACTGGAAAAGACAGGTATTGAAGCCCTGCCCTGAGCCCTTAGCACCTGGCGCCCTGTGGGATATGGCAGTATCCATTATCGTGATGGGATGGGATCAGTCCAATGTAACAAGCCAGTGCAGCGCAGCACCGAGTTAAACCCTTTTCCGTTGGCTAGTCCAGTAAAATTTCTTTGACATGGGGGAGAAAAAAAAAGGAAAAACAAAGGCCAAAGGGAACTGGAGATCCATTTTTTACCCGCTCCTTGCACGGTAAATCGACGGCCACTCTCTAATTTAGGGGACGGCCCCCCCAAATCTCAACCCGTTCCTTGTCGCTGTTGGCTCGAGTTGTGCCTTTTTACCTTTTTCCTCTTAGTCTAGGTCGCGTCTTTCTTTGTACCGCGAGGTACAACCGATTCATCTCCCGTAGTCTGGGCTTGGTTCCTGTTCTCGTTGTTTCGTGCCGATTAATCAAGGCTTATTAAAATAAAAATTTGGAACGGAAGCAGCCAACAGAGACGCCCTCCTTTGTTTTGTACTCGTCAAGTACTTGAGTGTCCCTTCGCCCTTAAAGTCGCCCTTCTTTTGAAACTTTGCCTCCATTATTATATCATTCTAGTAGGACTGGCCCTTGGCGATATCCTTTTGTCTCAGACCTTGTTCTGTTCCTGCTGAGAGTGCTGCATCGCACTGTATTATACTGTACTATACTATACTGTACCCGTGCCTCGGAGAACGTCATCTGCACTCGTCTCCACGCGCAATAAACAGCGACACACCCACGACACCCAGTCCCAAGCCAAACCAGACACACCCACATCAAAGTAGCACAGACGCCACCCTTTACAGATTGGGGAATCCTGCAACCTGGAAAATCAGCCGCCTTTCTACTCCTCTTCTAGCCTCTCCTCAAAAGCCCTGTCCGGCCCGGCCCTGCATCTCACTTTCACTCATATCCCATTGACCCATATCAAAGCTCGCTCGTCCGCCTACCTTGAGATTCTCTCTCTTCAAAAAACAACATCTATCTTTTTATAGCATTTGACGATGTTTGTCTCGCTTTTATAGCACCACCGTCCTCAGGGACGCATTTAAAAAAGACTCTTTAAAAGTTGCAGCACAGCTTGAGCGACTATCACCTACCAACCATACGATACCTTCACCACTTATACGCCTTCTCACAGAATACGCCTTTCTTCAGTAACCGTGTTTTGGAACTTCATCATAATCTCCTGATCATCATTGGAATACAGCTTCCTACTTTGGACTTACGACTTGACCCCCACTCTCACACCACGCATTTCCCTCAAGTTCCAATACTCTATATATCAAAATGAACACCATGACTACAAATCCAGATACACCCTGGGTGGCTCACGGCTCAGAAGAATTCGAGGAGGTCGACGAACCACCTGAACTAAACTTCAAGAAGCAACACTTTACTGCCAACGATTTCCAGCGAACTTCCATTCGACCTTCCACCGAGAAGTCCTCCTTGTTGACCAAGGCGATCAATGGAAACTCGGATGACGATCTGTACACTCCTCAGAACACCACCCACACTCAACAACGACGCCGTTCTCTCATCAGCAACGTTAGCTTCGCCTCGACTGCCGACCTCACCAGTGACACTGGCTTCACCAGCCCTTCTCGACCAAGTACCCCGAGCCCACCTCTCCCAGAAATGGCCATGCTCCGTCTTCACCATGAGCGCGCTCCTGAGTCAACTCAGGCTTCCCTTCTTGGTGCTGCTGTGAAGTTGCAGCAAGCTAAGCCTGAAGAGCCCAAGAAGCGATGCATTCAGTTTGCATGCGGCGGCAAGCCTGCTGCCCCAGCTCAAGCCCCAGCGCAGCCACCTCGCTCTCAGCCCATGGCCAAGGCCCCTTCTGCCCAGGAAGCTCCTCGCAAGTCGTGTATCAAGTTTGCATGCCCACCTCGACCTGCGTCAACTCAGAACACCCCTCCCCGCTACACGGAGAACAGCACAAGCCGTAAAGACGCTACTCCTAAGGCATCCCCATCTACTCCCAAGCGAGGTTCCGCCTTGTCAGCTGCACCTCGACAAATTACTCCTCGCCGTCAATCCGTGTCGCGTCCTAAGTTCCTCCGGGCCGACTCTTCTGACCTCGCCACGGATAGCTCTCAGTTCCACGAGTTTGCCAGTGGTACCACCCGTGAGGATGATTGGATTCGACGGGATAGCAATGCTGTTGGTGTCAAGTTGACCATCAACGACACCCTGACCAAGGAAAACAACATCCGGCGGTTGGCTACCGAGGCAGAGCAAGAGGCCGAGGAAGAAGATGAGCTTGACGAAGAGGATGCTGATGCCGATGAGGATGACGAGGACGAGGAAGACGAGGACGAGGACGAACTCGACGTTGACCTCGACGAAGATGACGATGAAGACGACGACGAGGACGATGATTCTGATGGTTATCACACCGACGAGGAGACTGGATTCGCCGATTCGGATGATGATGATGAGGACGATGACATGCGCCTTTGGACTCCTGGTGCTAAGTCTGTGGTTCACATTGGATCAGGTGCCACTATGATGCGTCGACCTTCCCTCCATGAGATGCAGTCCGATTCATCAATCGCTACCGTCAACAGTCAGCGAGTCAAGCGCCGTACCAAGAATGTCAGATACGCCGAGGAGACCCCTGATCTCCCCGATAGCACTGACTTTGTGTGCGGTACTCTGGATGAAGACCGCCCTCTCGAAGAAGCTTACCTCTCATGCCTCGCAGCTCGCCGAAACGAGAAGCTCCGTGTCATTCCTCAAGACATTGACCCTAGCTTCCCAGCTTCCGAGCCTGAAGAGGAGAACGATGGCGAGATCTTCAATCCTGTTCACCACGAAAGTGACGCCGATGAGTTTTTCGGCGAGATGGAAGACTTGCACCAGGACCGTGACCGCTCTCGTCGCCGACGCAAGAGCGAGCATGCCTCCCCCAAGCGATTCCGCTCCCCACCTCCCAAGCGTCTTCACTCGCCTCCTCCCAAGGCACGAGCCCGATCGCCTAAGCCTCTCTTCAATCGTCAATCGCCTCGCAGAGCCAAGTCACCCGCTCCTATGCGCAAACCTATCACTACCCCCCTTGGATCTCCTCGCTGCGGCCAAGTCAACTTCAACCTCGCTGGCCGCCCAGGTCTCACCCAAACCAAGTCCCTGCCCCGTGGTGGCGCTATGTGTCACCAGCGAAAGCACCCCCGAAACAAGATGACCCACGATAACGATACTCATATCCGTGGTGCCATTGATATCGTCAAGGGCTTGGAGAGCAAGCGTCAGCGCCGCAAGGAGAAGTTCCACCAGAAGTACTGCAACCGCGCTCGTCGTGGTAAGATTCCTGAGCCCAAGCCCGTTCCTGGCCGTGGTACCGAACGTATGCGAGAGCTCGGCCTTCTGATGGCTGGAAAGAAGGACCAAACCAACTACGTCCTTTCCATCTAAGCACGTTTCTTTGCCTTTTCATTTGCACAAGAACATCATTGCTTTCCACTAGACTGCGAGACATGCCACGACGAAGATGACACATCTTACACGATTTAACTTGATGACTGCAACATGTCCTTTCTCAATACACATTTCGGCTAGGTCTCCGAGATTGTTTTCTGTATATACTCATAATCGACCTTGGATGCTTGGTATCAGCCGAGATCCGGTACATATTTTTCATTTTTCATTTGTCAAACTGCATAAAGCGGCCGGACAACGCTCGCTATTGGCGGAGGAGCCATTTTTGCACTGCATGGATACCCGATACAGCATATTGGTATTTCGAGGTTACTTGCTCGGCGTTGGATGAGAGGCTATCATGACATGCATCATTTTGTTCTATAGCAGGTATCAATAACGAAGATGATTATCTCTGCAATCATTTGTGCTTTTTTGTGAATCTTTGTCTTGTGACTGTGATTCTTCTCAAATGATAGACTCTTGTGAGTCGTTGATGTTCAACACCCCAGAACGTAGTGGTTGGTGGCTGTTAAACGAGCCTTGGAATTACACCAAATCTGACTTTTCCAACAGGAGGGATGAGCTGCTTGACATGGATTAGTGAAGGTCTTAATGATAAGATACCTACTTACCTTTTTGAACCCTGATCTTTAGTCTCCTTATTTGTGTTACTCTCGGCGAGAGGTGATAGCTTCGGCGGGTTGATATCAACTAAACGGACACGTTAATCATAACGGTGCTACGTTTGAGATAAACATGAAGAAGTCGGCGAGCGATAAAGATAAATGTTTCACTTCGAGTACAAATACAAATATGTTCTCATATTCACTAACTATATCATCTGGTCTTGCTTCGTTGTGAACAAGCCACAGACTTAGAGAAGTGTACAGCGTGACATGTTCATGTCACCATGATGAGTGCCTGACATATCAGGCAGCACAGCCCTTCTTGCCAGCTTTTGATCAATGTAACGCCTCCTACCCAATCCACCCAGCTACTACAATCAACGACGCCAACGATAACGACCCCGACTCTTTTCTCTTGTGCATTATAAACAACCACGCCTTTTTATTCGAACTAATACTAATACATCGTCAATATGTGGATCGTCAACTGGTGTATGTATTTGTCTGCCATGTACCGCTTGCGACTTATTGAATGGATGGGCTGACACGTGCTGCGTATAGTCTACGATGTGCTGTCCTCCTTGGGACTGCTTAACAAGCACGCGAAGCTGCTTTTCCTTGGTCTCGACAACGCCGGAAAGACCACTCTTCTTCACATGTTGAAGGTGCGTCGATATAATACTGCTGCTATGCTGGATGGATTCTACTCGACTAGATTGCTTGATAGCGGTGGCGGCTCTCAGAAGATAATGAAGACTGACAATGGACATGCAGAACGACCGTGTTGCCATTCTCCAGCCCACTCTTCACCCCAGTACGATTCCCTTTGGAAGTATCACAATGGACTTTGTACTAATGCATCGCAGCATCTGAGGAGCTTGCCATCGGTAACGTTCGCTTCACCACTTTCGATCTCGGTGGCCATCAACAGGGTACGTGAAATACCATCACCTTCGGTCCCTAAAATAGTTATCTAACATTTTCAACAGCCCGACGTATCTGGCGCGATTACTTCCCTGAGGTCAACGGTGTCGTCTTCCTCGTCGATGCCAAGGACCACGAGCGATTCCAAGAGGCCAAGGCCGAGCTCGACGCCCTCCTCTCTATGGAAGAGCTCTCCAAGGTTCCCTTCGTTATCCTGGGCAACAAGATCGACCACCCCGATGCCATCTCCGAGGATGAGATGCGACACCAGCTCGGCCTCTACCAGACAACCGGTAAGGGCAAGGTCCCGCTCGAGGGTATCCGACCCATCGAGCTCTTCATGTGCTCAGTGGTTATGCGACAAGGTTACGGTGAGGCCATACGCTGGTTGTCGCAGTATGTTTAAGGGGGATCAGAGAGGGAGGAATGGGGAGCTAGAGAGTATACCTTACGTTACGTCTTGATGGTTGGGAGAAAGAGGATATGTGACTATCCAGTGTTTTTGAGATTCAGAATTCTCCGTTAGGCGAACATTGGCCGTGCAATTAAACCACAATTTCTTGCTACGCATCTTAGGGGACCCTGACCTTCAAAATGAGTTCTCTGTGATGGAAAAAAATCGACCCCTGGTGGTGTTTGCCAGGATACGTGCAAGGGGCAGTCTTGGGGAAATCTAGAACGGATGCTCATGAACGATGGTAAGCAGCGAGGGATATATCATGATGCACGATGTAACAGTCCCAACGTCACCTAAAAGAGAAGGTCAAATCATTTATGGAAAGATGTTAGGCATTATATCTCATGACAAGAGTCTGTGGGCTCATTTGTTCACTGTAGGTGGTGATACCAGGTGTTCGATTGAAGCCTCGGTTCGCCAAGACGGACTGGTATGGAGCCCGCGGTCCTGGTACCCCGTACCATTTTCCTTCCCCAACGGAATCTACGTCATGTTACTAGAACCGTCACAAGGCAACTCAACCGTGAGTTCTTTCCGATCATAGTAATCAATTCCTCCCTCGACCCGTAAAACATCTCACGACTTTTTTGACCTCAGCTTATGTTCAACTTTCGGCCAGCAATGGGTTAGAGATCATATTCATCATTAAACTCGTTCGCAATGTCGTCGTCATCATATTCCTCATTGCTCCCACGCGATCCAGTATACGGCTTTCCACCAGAAGCTTTTGACACCTCCCTTCTTCCAGATGTCGATACGGAATTCGTCGATGCGCAAGATTTAGAAGCCTTTGAGAAGGCGCTTCAAGCTCCAGATCCACTCCAAAGCCCTTCCGATGAGAACGGCGCCCGGTCGCCGCGCAGTCCTAGTTCGTTCAGCGTGACAAAGAGAGATTCGCAGGTTGGATCTGGTCTTGCTGACGACGTCGCCGCTGTCGCCTCGGCCGCGGATGCTGCCTCCGGGTCTCTCCCCATTCCTCAGCATTCTGGTCAAGGAACTTTCATCACAGCGCAAAACGATTGGGCGCCCGTTAATGAAAAGGTGTATCGTCATCGAAGAGGCTCCAAGCGAAATAAGCGAAAACGTCGAGATGGAAAGGGGGCCGTTGAGGGACTGTTAGGAACACGAACCAAGGACGAGACTCGAGAAGGATATCTATACCAAGTTTCGAAATGGCCCTTACTCATTTTTGTGTTCGCATGGTTGGGCGGGCTTGCCGCCATGTATTTGTCCACAAGACTCTATATCTGGGTCTACGAGCACTTCTTTACATGGAGAGGCCAACGCGAACGGCTTCGACGTAACTTACGAAATGCTTCCAAGTACGAGGACTGGGTAGTAGCGGCTAAGGAGCTGGATATATACCTTGGCCGACAGACGTGGAGGGAAGAGAACGATTTCGCATACTACGACTCAAAGACTGTTCGACGAGTATGGGAGCAGATGAAGAAGACAAGGCAGCGCGCTGAAGAACAGGAGAGCAGGGGTGAAAAGAGCGACGGTGGCAAGGCAGTAGGGGATCTCAAAGCCTTGATCGAGGCTTGCGTGAAGAACAACTTCGTTGGTATTGAGAATGCGAGATTGTACAGTCAGACTTATTTCGGAACCAAGAACCTGGTGCAGAATTTCCTCGATGAACGTGAGTTTCTAGAACCACTGCCTTTTCCTGACCTAATTTCTAACAAAACATAGAGGAGAAATGCATCAAGTTTCTGGCTAGCACCAAGCAGCTGGAGATGGAGCAGAAGCGAGTCCTGTTCAAGCACGTTTATGCCAACTACGGAAGGACTGCGCTCTGTTTATCTGGCGGTGCAGCTTTCGCTTACTACCACATTGGTGTCGTTCGAGCACTATTGGATGCGAACTTGCTGCCCGATGTCATTACTGGTACCAGTGGTGGCGCTTTAGTTGCTGCTCTGGTAGCTACTCGAACGAACGAGGAGCTCGACCAACTTCTTGTCCCAGCCCTTTCAGAACGTATCAATGCTTGTCGCGAATCCATTACTACCTGGTTCCCGCGATGGTGGAAGACTGGCGCTCGGTTTGATTCTGTTGACTGGGCACGACGATGCGGCTGGTGGACACATGGTTCCTTGACATTCCGAGAGGCCTATGAACGAACAGGCCGTATTCTCAACGTGACCTGTGTTCCAGCCGATCCTCACTCACCAACCATTCTTTGCAATTATTTGACAAGCCCTGACTGCGTCATCTGGTCTGCAGTACTGGCCTCTGCTGCCGTTCCTGGTATCCTCAACCCCGTTGTCCTCATGATGAAGACGCGAGATGGAACTCTGGAGCCATACTCCTTTGGACACAAGTGGAAGGACGGCAGTCTGCGGACGGATATCCCAATCAAAGCATTGAACACACACTTCAACGTCAACTTTACTATTGTCAGCCAGGTCAACCCTCATATCAACCTTTTCTTCTTTTCTTCTCGAGGTTCAGTCGGCCACCCAGTAACACATCGTAAGGGACGTGGATGGCGAGGTGGCTACCTCATGTCAGCATTCGAGCACTATCTGAAATTGGACATGAACAAGTGGCTCAAGTTTATCCGCCATGCGGAGTTGTTGCCACGACCCCTCGGACAAGACTGGAGTCAGCTTTGGCTGCAGCAGTTCAGTGGAACCATTACTATTTGGCCCAAGTCGCGAGTTTCGGACTTCTGGCATATTCTGACAGATCCCGACCCGCATCGACTGTCACGCATGATCCATGAAGGAAAGCAGAGTGCTTTCCCCAAGCTCAAGTTTATTGAGAACCGACTCAAGATTGAGCGTTTGGTTGAGCAAGGACGTACAGACTCACGTCCATGGGTGCGCCGAGGCAGTATCCAAACTATTCTGAGCGAAGAGGATCTCCGAAGCATTCTCGTTGAAGAGATGGAGAATGGCGTAACTACAGAAGATGAGACAGACGGCGATGATCTCAGCGCCAATGGCCTCGGCATGAGTACACTGGACGATGGTCCTATTTACGAAGAGCCGAAGGAGAAGAGCGACTCAGAAGCCAGTGGTTAAATGGATCGTTGTATTAGAATGCATTATACAGTATGTCGCTTTACAGCATAGTTGCTAATTATCTTTAGGATTGTTATAGTCAGGTTAGTTTGGGTGGAATAAGTAGATCGTTACAAGCGTCTTTAGTCTAAATTAAGCGTTTCATTTGTCAAATCTAAATATACTTCTTTTCTCGATAACCTAAGCCTTGAGCTTGATACGAATGAGTGTTCGTAAAGAACCAACTGCTCTCAAAACGTACCTACCTAGACTCGGGAATAGAGTTGTTGGCTGGCGCTAGAAGCTGATAGATTGATTTGCAGTGCAGGGCTGAGTGCGCTAATGAACAGTGGCTGGACGCTGTTCTGGCCGGGTCGCTCTTTCTAAAATTGACCCCTGCATTGAAACTGTGAACACCGTGGCGCGTACGGAAGGAGCCAGTAAGTCCAGACGGCAAGTGGGGAGTGACAGATAATCCGATTACCGGCAGCCGTCAACCCGCTTCTACTATGGTGGGTGCTCTGACCTAACCTCCATGGCAAATGCGCTGCGTGGCCGTAACTAAACGACAGTTCGACACGACACTTTCTTCTCTTCTCACCCACCCTCAAACAACCCTTCCACTGCCCGTTGAAAATACACTCTTTTGGGGCAGAGAGTTTGTTCGTGGTGTTGCAAAGAGTTTAGGTTTTCTATTCTCTTTTGTTCTTTCCAGCGGATTTGTGTGTCTTTATTTCCCAACTTCCATACTATCATACATCGCCTCAGTTGTGGGTTACGTTTCCTTTCAAGCTTTATACCAGAGTAGCCCTTGGGCTCTCTACAACCCGTCAAGATGAGTTCAGACTACTCTTATGACAACGAGGTAAGGAACTTACAGCGACTGCGCTTCAATGTCTTGCTAACGCTGCAAATAGGGTCAATTCTTCCCCTTCTTCATCCTCACACTTACCGGCCTCGTTACTGTCCCCCTCACCTACACACTCCTCCGTCCGAGTCGCGACGATGATGCGCTAGCGCCACGTATCAAGACCGACTATAAGCCAGACAATGCGGCTACAGTCGAGTCGATCAAGACAGCGCGAAAGCGCAGCCAGTGGAGGGTCAAGCGGGCCATTTTCGTGGTGATCGGCTGGGCCATCATGGCTGGCATGGGTTACCTCATTGTGGTCACCCAGCGAACTGTTCCTAAGCTTTGGAACCCTTACGACATTCTCGGCATCTCAGAGGTGAGCCCCGCGACGACTCCAGGACTCCGAATATATGATGCTAATGCCAACTGCTAGTCCCTCAGTGAAAAGCAAATCAAGTCGCACTACAAGCGACTGTCCCTCAAGTTCCACCCCGATAAGGTTCGACCTGACCCTGCCAAGAACGAGACTATCGAATCCCTCAACGATTTCTACGTCGAACTCACCAAGGCTTATCAAGCCCTGACTGACGAGGACGTCCGCAACAACTACATTCAGTACGGCCACCCCGATGGAAAGCAGAGCTTCAGCATGGGCATTGCCCTTCCCCAGTTTATTGTATCGGATGGCGCTGGCAAGTACGTTGTTCTCATGTACACCCTGCTTCTCGGAGTTCTCCTGCCCTGGCTCGTTGGATCCTGGTGGTACGGTACCATGAGAATGTCTAAGGAAGGTGTCCTGATGGAGAGCGCCAACAACCTGTTCCGACAATACGACGACGAGATCGAAGAAGGTGGCATCATCACTGCCCTTAGTGTCGGCAAGGAGTTGGAGGATGTTGTTAAGGGCGATAAGATTGAGACAGCACTTTCCAAGATTGAGTCACGAATTACAGCTGATAGCGCTTGTCAACCTACCGCTTCTGGCATGTCAGTCAAGGATAAGGATGCTCTCCAGGATCTCGATAATGGTGCGCGACGAAAGGCTCTCGCTCTCCTCTGGGCTTACCTTGGTCGTGTTGAGCTCGACGATCCCGCTCTTACCAAGGCAAAGTTCCAAGTCGGCCCTATCGCTCGTGCTCTTAACCAGTCTTTCAACGCTATTACCCTCGCCTACGGCAACATCGGTCCCATCGCCAACTCGTTCTACACCAGCCAAAATCTTGTTCAGGCTGTTGCACCCCACGCTTCTCCTCTTCTTCAGCTTCCCCACATCACTCCTGAGATCGCCAGCAAGATTGAGGGCGAATCCAAGACTCACATGGCCGTTCACCGTTTCATGGATCGACCCGATGCTCAGCGCAGACAGATGGCTATTGGCGAGGGTCTCCTAACCGAGGAGCAGTACGAGACTGCCATCGGTGTCGCCAAGCAGATTCCCTTCTTCCGTGTGTGCCGAGCTTTCTTCAAGGTTACTGGCGAGCGCTTCATCATTCCTTCTTCGCTTGTGTCTCTAGTTATCAAGGGTCGCTTCATTCCTCCTGGTACTGACGACGTTCCCGGCGTCAATGAACTCGATCTCGAGGACGTTGATCCCGCCGAGGATGACATTGACGCTATCAACGGTCGCAAGAAGAAGACTATCAAGGGCCCTGATGGCAAGCTTATCCCAATTGAGGAAGAGTCCATCCTCCCTCCTCTTACCCACGCTCCCTACTACGCTCGCGATCACTCTCCCCAATGGCACGCCTTCCTCAGCGACTCCAAGCAGGGCAAGATGGCTGTTCCTCCTTTCCACTTCGCCAAGTTCGACCAGCCCATCATTGATGACGAGGGCAAGCCCACTTTTAACATGCAAACTCTCAAGGCCCAATTCGCTGCTCCTCCTCAAGCTGGACACTACACCTTCGTTCTGCACGTTATTTGCGATGCTTATGTTGGCTTCGACACCAAGATGGAGGTGACACTTGTCGTTGAGGAGGCTAGTAAGGCGGCAGAGATGCAAGCCGAGGATGACATCAGTGAGCCTGAAGAGGGTAAGTTACAATCTCATTCTAAGTCAGATAACTGTGCTAACTATTTTTCAGATTCTCTCGCTGGACAGATGCACCAGCTCAAGACTGGCCAAGCTCCCAAGACTCGCAGAAAGGACTCTGACGACTCAGAGGATGAGAGTGGCACAGATGAAGAGGAGGATGACGACAGCAGCGCAACAAATACAGATACCGAGGACGAGTCATAGACTGGCTCAGATTTTTGAATTGTGGATTTAAAGGAACCGTAATCAATATTTCATGAACGAATTCTGCCAACTCTCGAGCATGATGCGTGTATACGGGAACGAATAATCCTTAGTGTATGTATGTATTGGAAAATGGGAAATAGCAGAGGAAGATGATAACCCTTCGGTTTTGGGCATATGTTTCTAAGCCTAGAAACAGGCAGGGAGTTAGGTGTTGGTTTCCTTGGGGCACAACGTATATAAGAACTGCTTAGTGTGCTCATTTCTCAGTTCACTTAAATTATGTCCATGTTCACTCCTACGTTCAACTTGAAACTAGCTTTTGAAAGTAAACACCTGAAGTTCATCTTATAGCACAAATAAGTTAACAGAGCAACAAACGTGTACCATGCGCCCGAATTCCCATCCCTTTTATCGATCAACTTGGTGCCTGTGAGGCGCGCTTCTTATTTCCACGCATTATTTACAGAATCCTTGTTCTTCCCAAAATACCAGGACCTTGCGAACATATAGTATATAAAAGTTTCAACGACGCAAGTCCAGCTTTCGTCATGCGCCTGGACTTTCTCAACACACTCGTACACCGCAGACCTCAACGCCCTTGCCTTCGATGCGAGCGGATCGTTCAAAGTACTTGATTGACAGTTCGCGAATGAAGAGGGCGTCGGCATCGCTCCAAATGTCAAGACCCATGCTCTCCACGGCGTGGCTGTCTACACGAATGGCGTCTGCATCATCGGGTCCGAGGTCAGAATCTGAGGGACGAAGTGGTGTTCTTTCACCTGAGGCTTGTGACAGACCCTCATCGTCGTCATCTTGGTCAGTGTACGGCTCATCCTGGCTGTCAGCTAGATCGGCCAGTACAGATAGTATTTGTGTTGTCAGGCGGTGGAAGTAGGCGATGATGGCGAGCTCGAATTGGGCCTCGCCTGCATCATCAGGGGTACGGCGACTGGAGTTCAAAGAACCGAGTGAGTCCGAAAGCTGGCCGGAACGAGAGCCAGGACGAGGCATAGTCATGGACGAAGGGCCAAAGTCAGCGAGTAGAGACGCATCATGGGCCGCTTCCTCTTGTTGTTCCGAGCGTAATTGTTCACCAGCACTGGCCCACCACATGTAACCATTGTACGCAAATGCTGCCCAGGTCAAAGGCTCAACGACCTTTTCTACTGCATCGTCTCGTGGGTCACGGACAATGTGGTTTGAGTGAGTAGAGACCCTGCGTGCAAACCGCTCTTCTTCAGGCGATTCTGGGACTGTGCTAGGTGTCTGGTTGGTAGCCGCCAGACGAGAAAGGCCGTTCTTCAGGGAAGTAAAGCGTCGGAGATCTCGCTGAGTAGCCTTGATCGGTTGTCCACGAGGACATTCCACCACAGGCCAAACCCTTTCTGTAGCATTAGACGAGTAGTCAGGGGGCAGAGTGATTAGCATATCCCATAGTGTATCCTTCATGGCAAGGATGCTGTCAGTAGTACATGCGATCCATCCAGAGCCTGATTCATCATCTATCACGTCCTCGTCATTCTGTTTTCTCTTGGAAGCTTCAAAATCGTCCATGAGAAAGGGGATATCGTGAACACCAATGGAAAAGAGTGGTCTCAGACGTTGGGTTGAGGCTGAGGTAGGGAGTATATCGGTAACAGACAGGGGTATGTTGGAAAGAACAGACAGATTATATACTGAGAAAAGGTTTTAGCAAAAGACCGTTTGAGGAAAGTATGCAACTTACCAAAATCACAAACTTCATGGACTGGGGCATGGCACGATATTAGAATACGCTTCCGCAGCAATGCGGCTCGATGTATGGGGAAAATGAGAGGACCAAACTTGTCCAAGAGACTGGTCAAACTCCAGGCAGGGTGGTATGGCGAGAGTTTGTTTCCAGGTTGTGTTAGAGCGGCGCCATCAGAAGCCGATCGGTTGCGGTTATGGGTCTTGCGTGGAAATGGTTGTGAGATCAGAGATGGAGAGCTCACAGGCGTCTCTCCTGACAGGCGACGATTGCCATTGCTGGCCTTTTCGCGGTTTGCAACCCAGTATTCTTCGAGGATACTCGTGTTCTTGCGATCTTCTGCCAGCTTTCTATACAAGACGTCAGCCAAGTCCAACTACGCATGGAATTAGTTGATGCGTACGCAGCCATTTCCTTCAATCCTTCAGCATGCCTCCAAGCGCGACCCAAGCGACCATAGCTCAGGGGAACCAAAACTCCAACTGCAAACATTCTCGCATTTCGTGCCTCCTCCTCATCGCAAGGCATGTTGACAAAGGCGCTGAGGCCGGCATGAACGCTGTCGTGGACAAAGTAGATGAGGTCTTCTGAGACAGTGTGCAATCCAGAAGGAAGAGACTTGTACTCGACGAGACCTTCGAGGTCAATGCCTGGTGCATTTTGTTTCCAGAGAATTGTATATCCGGCCTTGACGTCGAAGTGAATGAGGAAGAGAGCATCGATGGGTGGACGGTCGGTAGGCTGGTTGATGGGCATACGGACGGAAAGCGAGGGCTGACCTCGGCGAGAAGAAGCCATGGTGATTGGATTATCGCGAGACGCGCATTATATGTCGACTAAGTAATCGAGTGCGCGCGAACAAGCGAGCGCTTCAGTCGAGGGTTCGTGAGGGGAAAGACAGGCGAAAGATAGAATGTGATAAGTGATAACACGCAAGCGAGAAGCAAATTAGAGCAGTAGGTGAGTTGAGTTCAAAGATAGACGATGGGAGGTTCAGAAGATCTGATGAAGCTGTATTATTATATTGATCGATAGAGCGAAAGTCAGCGACATTCACAATGAATTGGACACAGCCCAGGAGTTGGTATTGAGCTTGATGATGATGGGCGTGTTGGAGTTGAGTCTGGCTTACAGTGGTTACATTAGGTGCCTACCTCTAGACCAACAGCTCCAGGTAGCTATCGATAACAGCGATTTAACACAGCATCTGATAGGTGCTCTGCACGTGATTCAATACTAGCAAAGACATAGACCTATTGTCGTTCTTATTTCTATGAACCTTGATAGAGTATTTTTTGGTAATTCTTTTACTATGTATGAGAAAAAATCTAATTGTCAGTTCACATGTCTCAGACTCAACTGGTTCTGTACTACATTCTGAAAAAGATAAAAGGGTGTGCTTTGACAGTCCCGTGATGCCGGATTGAATCCGAGATGCTACCTCAGAAATATATCTGACTTGCAAAACTCCATGTAAGACTAAGCAAGTCCTACTACAAATTTTGACGATGGAAGTTATTATATATGTAAGATAGGAATGCCTTTGTCAAGATTCTGTCTCAGAACTATCAAGACCCAGCCCTATGTTCGAGTGTATATCACCTTGATAGGCATACCTTGTAAAGACTATCAGACAAAGCCAACTAATAAAGTATGGCGTGTCCTGAAACGATTGTCCTGGAATTCATCATGGCTTCGATCTATAAATTAGGCGAAGTTGGCTCTTGATCCAACCTTGTCATGATATGTTGCATTGAAGCGAGCGTAGACACAGGTTCAACAAAATCAGGATTGAACATGTCACAAACCATGCTAGTCGGGTCATATTTTCATGATCTGAGTATAAGTTCAGTAAACAAATGCAATATAAAATCAATAGAGATACAACTTGTCTTGGCGATGCAACAGTTCGTTGTTGAATATTGCTGAGTCAAGATCCTTGTCGATATTTCTGGAGAATTCTGTTCATCCTCGGCGTCGACTTTCACAAGCCATTCAGTGCTAAACTCCCTGTGCCTGTGACATCACATCCCAACCAATCAAAATATCCCAATCAAAGGCGTTCCCGTCCCCGTGTCAAGCGGCCGTTTTGATCTACCTATCTATTTTCCCACCATCTTTTGGATACTCGAATGATCTTGTGATGAACATGATATTCCCTCATTTGATTGTCCGATATATAATCTTTGAAGAGTAGTTGATTAGAGTCTATCAAACTGGAAACTACCTACATTCTTGATATTCTCTGCTGTATAAAGTTCCAGACGCTCATAGAAAGTTGCAGACGAAATAGGACCCCGCCATCACCGCAATTGACCTACTGTACCTACCTACCTACCCACTCAACAAACCAACCCCCCGCCAAATCCTCTCCATCCCAGCTGACCTTGTCCACTCTCTACTTCTTGACCTCTACCTCCCTCTGTCTCACTATATATCTCTATCTACCTATCAGCTGTCTTTACATCCTCAACTACCTACGGTACGGTACGGGACGGTATAGACAGCCGCTAAATCGCCCATCATGTCTTTCTCCAGCATCCTCACCTACTTCGCCCTCGGCTACGCTGCCTTGACCATCTTCTTCTACGCCATGTCCCTCGTCGTTCCTCAAGCCGCCTTCGCCGCTCGCGGTCTCGCTTCCTACATCTCGCTCCTCGTTGTTGCGGCCTACGGTGTCTTTGCCTCCATCTTCCTCACCCTCATCGGCAAGCAGGGCATCGCGCAATGGGCTGTCGGTCGCTCCTTTCACTACCTCATGCTTTACACCACTGGTGTCGAGTTCGTCATTGAGGATCCTGACAATGTCCTTGGAACCACACGCCCTGCTGTCTTCGTCGGCAACCACCAGACCGAGCTCGATGTTCTCATGCTTGGAAGAATGTTCCCCAAGTACTGCAGTGTTACCGCCAAGGCTTCGCTCAAGAAGGTGCCTTTCCTCGGCCAATTCATGTCTCTGAGCGGCTCCATCTTTATCGATCGCAAGAACAGCAAGGATGCCCGCGAGGCTATGAAGGGTGCTGCGAGCGAGATCCAATCTAAGCGACAGAGCGTATACATGTTCCCTGAGGGTACTCGAAGCTACGCCAAGGAGCCCATGCTGCTGCCTTTCAAGAAAGGCGCTTTCCATCTTGCCGTTGAAGCCGGTGTTCCCATCGTCCCTTGTGTTGTCGCAAACTACAGCCATATCCTCTACCCCAAGACTTTCACCTTCAAGTCTGGAAAGATCCCCGTTAAGGGTATGTATAACGCAAACCATTGAGCCTACCCACAAAACTGACCACGTACAGTTCTCAAGCCTATTCCCACCAAGGGTCTCACCGCCGCCGATGTCGAGGAGCTTACCCGCACAACACGCGAAATGATGCTCAACGAACTCGTCACTGTCACAGCAAAGGCTCGCGGCCAACCCATGGCCGTGCCAGCCTCTATTTCTAACTCAACAAGCGGCAAGAGCTCTGCCATCGACACCAATGGGTCCGCGCAATAGATGTGTCCTGTTAAAAAAGTAGAAGCTAAAAGAAAATCCACCGAGAAAAGGAGGAGGAACACAGAAATTTGTGCGGGATTCGGGAAGGAGGAGTTTGCGAAACGGGGAGTCACGTCGGATGTAAAGACTTGAGACAGCCTTTTGATACCCCATAGACGCATGAGGCGGCTTGTGCTCGGTCAGGGCTTGAGCAAAGCCGAACTGCTTTTGTTTACTGTTTGTGCTTTTGTTACTCTGCTTGTTAGTGGCATGAATATCTCCCATGTTTAATCGTATCATGGAATGAATAGATGTGTGTATACATACACGACTGGCACCTGTCGAGCATCGCAATGCTGAGATTATGAAGACCTTGGTTTTTTTGGGGGCTTTTTTGGCAATATACATACACATCTCGTGTTTCATTTGATATCATCTATCATATCTACTCTCAAAATCGGAAGACCAAAAACGAGATGCAACTCCAAGATCGCCGAACCAGAGGTATCTTGCCATGCTTCCATAAACCCATTACAAGAAAATACCGTTACCAGATGAAATCAAGTCCCGCAGGAGAAAAAGCCGCCCAAACTTTGAATATAAAAAGACCACCGGACTGCAAGCTTACTCTCTAAGCGCTTGCAATGCTTGCGTCAGCGACACCACCCTCAGACTTCGACCCCTCTTGAGAGATGTTGAAGTGTTGGTTGCCGTAGGATTCAAATCATCCCGCCAGAATCGGAAAACACGCTTGAGATCTCGAGGAATGCCCTCCAATACGACAGTGGAGATGGGGACAAAGGGGCGATCCTCCATGCCAGCGGCGAGAATAGCATACTCTTGCGCAAATTCGAGAGCGTTGCGGAAGGATGAGTATTGTGACTGAGCAGAAGCACCAACAATGATATACATCTCGAAGAAAGCGTCGAGGACATAGATATGTTCGCGGGAGAGATCGTGCTGACTGAATGGTGCGATCTCAAAGACCTGCTGCCGCGTGTCTGCATCAGAGCAGAAGAGTCGGCTGCAGTACTTGGCGTAGTTTGGCTTCAGTTTCCAGTGATCGGCTGAGTGAGGTTTTGGTCCTCCCTCAAAGAGCCGCCAGAATGACTCAGGCTCATCGCCATCATCAACTTCGATCAACTCCCCAGTAAGAGTAAGCTCGATAGCGACCAGTTTTGCGGCGCTCAGCTCTGTCACACCGCATCCTCGTCCCTTCCAGATATAGGCCTTACCCTGACTTGTAAGAACGTAGACGAATCCTGCACACAGACTTGATGGGTTGAAGTCACATTCGTCGAAAGCGACCTGGCCCTGATAACGCCGGCCGCAAAGCATGTTGTTTGCCAACGAATCGTACTTGTTGCTTGAGCCCCTTCTGACCAGGACGACACCGCCGAGAGCTTGTAGAAACTCAGCTGTCTCTTTGCCCTGCTGCATCTTGACGAGCTTACCACCTAAGGCCTTGGCCTCCTTTTGGACGAAAAGGAATGCATCGTCAGCGGCAGACTCTGGTACTTGATCACCGACCCAGAAGTAGATCTCTAGTCGCTTCCATCCGGCCTCGTTTGTGAAGCTATGAGGGGCAATGTACATCTCATGCTCGAACAGCGTCCGCTCGTAGTGAGACGCCACGGGTGTTTTCTTGCCCTCTGCTGAGATTTGGAACACTTGGAAGCTGAGGCTTTGGATCTTCACAGGGCCTGTTGGGGGTCGGTTCATCAGAACCTCTGCAGCATCCACTTTGTATTCAGCCCTTGCAGGTTTCGGTCCAAAGAAGTCAGTCAGCAAGCTAGCAACATCACTGCCTTGGCTAGGAGTCTTTGGTGGGGCAGCAGATGGTATTTGTTGAGCCTTGGGGGTTTCTGGCGCCTTGGGAGTCTGAGGCTCCCGGTTGGGCGGTGTGGGCAAGGGACGGGTGGCCACTCGAGATGGGGTCTTGTTGACTTGAAGAGGTGAAGAGTGAGCAGGATCAGGAAGAGGACGGGGCGATGCTTTTGGTGGGGGTGTCTTGACCACGGCAGGCTCCGATCTGTCCAACGAAGGTTTAGCAGGTAGTGAAGAAGCTTGAGCTGTACCTCCAAACATGGCTCTAGCGTTCTTGACAGACACAATTGGATCACTATCAACCTTTATAGGCGATGATGGCTCGGTTTCTGGGAGAGGGCGCTGCCACATCTTGACTGGAGATCGAGAACCTGTACGCTGATGCGTTAATCGCACTGGCTCTTTAACAGGCTCCGGTGCATCATTTGATGAGTGGTCAAGGAAGCGAGACATGCGGTTGGTGTCGAGCTTCTTGGGCGAGCCGGGTTGCGAACCAGCATCACCAGTTTTCTGAATTTTTAATGGTGAAGGATAGTCACTTGGGCCAACATCAGGCTTAGAAAGTTCCTTGGAAGAGAATGAAGATGGGCGGTCTGCACAGGTTTGAAATCGTTGCGGCTCGTTCTCCTGGGGCTTAGTAGGTGTAATAGGGGTAGGTTTCCCTCGAATAGCGGCTCTTGCGGCGACCTGTTGTTGAATCGAAAGAGGAGAGGAAGCAGACTCTCCAGCCTTCTCGGCGGGAGGGGCAGCTTGTTCAACGGGCTTGTTCTGAACTGGCTCGATAGGTTTCGGCGCGGTAGTCTTGGGCTTAGGCTTTTCCTGTGCAGGCTTTGGTTCAGCTGCTGCGGTTCCGGGGGCAGCTGAGGGGGCAGTTTTGGTCGGCGCTTTTCTCCTAGGACCTCGAGCTCGACCCTTAGTCATATGTGTCAGTTGCGGCCCAGGAGTGGACGGTTCTGTAACTGTTGCACTGGCAGGCCCCTTGAATTCGGATTCCTCAGGGGCCTTGCCCCCATTGGTAGCCATGGGAGGCGGTCCCCGTGCGAGCATACCAGCGAGGGCCGGGTTGAACCGTCCAGCAAGCTTACCTCCTATACCTCCTTGCAGCCTGGCAGGTGAGCTCGTTTCCTTGTGCAGGCCTGGCAAGCCCCGTGGCTCCTCCGGTTTCGCTCTAGATTCGGTAACTACTCGCTTTAGACCCTCGTCAGCGGGTTCAGGTGCGGGTTTAGGAGCGGGCTTGGGCGAAGAAAGGGTCTGGCTGGGTATCCTTTTGGGACCTGGTGTCGGTTTGGGCGAATCTGGCTTACTCGGTGCAGGTGTTGTCTTGACATCAGCCACTGACTTTCTCCTCGCCATCTCAGCTCTCCTTGCAAGTCCTTCCGGAAGTGGGGCGTCGTTTGTGGGAGTGCTGCTTCTCGAAATGCCTTTGCCTTCGGCCTGGACTTTCTTAAAGTCATCCTTCTTCTTCAAAATAGCTTCCTTGAATTCATCAACTCTCTCGGTCTTTTGCGGGCCTCCGGTTTGGTTAAGTGCAGCCTTTCCTCGGAGGATGTTATCTTTCAATGGGTCGGGAGCCACCCAATTTTGGGTCTTGGTCCTACGCAGAGTGCCGAAAACGTTCTTGAACTCCGGCTCCTCGGTTTTGGGTGCGTCTGAGCCAGTTGGTCGGTGCCTCAGAGATTTGCGGAAATCCATCTTAGGGGGCGCCTCTGGCTTGGGCTTGGGCGAAGGTGCGGCAGGCTTTACCTCTCTGGTGGGACTTATCGAATCATTCTTGGCAGGCTCCGATACCTTTTTTTCTTCCTCGGTAAGTTCGGGATCAGGTACGGGCTCAGAGTCAGTCTTTTCCTCGACTGGTGTTTCAGGTTCAAGTTTGGGCGCACTTCTCGAGAAGCTCATGCTAGGTCCATGCATACTAACAGGTCGGTTGCCACCTGGAGGAGGAGAGTAGATACCACCAAGGCCAGTCGTGTTGGTCTTTGTCGCTGTGCCCATTGGAGTAGACCTCATAAGTCCACCGATACTAACTTGGTGCTTGTGAGAAATAGAGCCTGGGCGAGGCCGTGTACCTTCGGGAACACCTCCCTTGTTCTTGTTAAGCTCAGCCATCCATGCTGGCTGCGATGAGCTAGACTTGTGGTGAGACTTGTTTGGTGACTCGGGAGGCTTGTTTAAGGCGCTCTCAAGCCAGCTTGACTTTGTTGGACTCCACCTTCGGGGATCCATCGTCTTGGATGGGCTAAGAGGCATAGCAGAATCTCCCAACGATGTGTCAATTGTAGAAGGGGGAGCTGCTGCAGCCGCCTTCGGTGTGACCTCGTTGTCAGATTCGCCATGTCGTGATGTTGGTCGGCTTGAGCCTGGAGTCGTTGCCCCGGGTCCTGCTCTGCTCGTTGGACGAGCATTCACAGACAAGCCAACGCCTTGGTTCGATTGGATCGAATTGGCACGGTTAAGACTGGGAGGGCTAGTAACGCTCCATCGCTTAACGCTGTCTGATCTCTTCATCATAGCGCTCTGAACAAAGCCGCCCATACCCTTGGTGGGGGAATTGGATCGCGAATTGGACCGAGTGGGAGACGTGCGACCTGGAGATGCGTTCGAAAGGCGACCGTCCAAAGACAGGTCTTCTCCAGCATCAAAACCAGGGGGGTTGAGGGATGGAGGGCTTGCCAGCTTCATCTTAGTAGGCGTAGCAGGCTCCTCAGCGGCCTGTTCAGCAGGCTTCTCCTCAGGCGGGCTTGGCTTGGCTTGTTCAGCCGACATGCCAGGCAATTGTGCCTTAACAGAAGCCATATCTAGACGATCTGTGTCCTCGACCTGATTTTTTCGGTAAGCAGCTGAGCTTGCTCCTCGGTCCGCTGTTTGGCGAAACCATGAAGGGTCCTTTGAGCCCAGAGACTGGGCAATCTGATCCTTCGAGAAGGTCTCTTCGGTGGCTGAAGTAGAAGCGGGTGTGGAATCCTGCGACCCGATAAACGACCGTTGGGTCGCATTTTGGGTTGCGAGCATGCTTAACGGGCGGGCTAAACCGCTGCGGGAGTTTGGTCGCCGCTGCCAGGACAAGGTTGAGTAACGGGTGGGTGGTGTGGTCGCAGACTTTGTATCGGCATCAGAAGGGGCCTCGTTCTCCTTGGTCGGTGAAGAGCTCAAATCCATTGAGGTATCTGGTTTCGCTTCAGGTTCGGCGGATTCCGAAGCGCTGTCCTCCCTTGAAAATTTGGGAGAGTCGAGCCTCAATGCCTCTGTGAGGTGTACACTGCGTCGACTCGAGCGTGGTGAAGGAGTGTTTGCAGGGGATGACTTTTGTGGTGAAATGGATCGGGCACGTTCTGCAATGTCAGATGGTGGTTAGCAAAGGACACCATCAGCAATTGTATGATTTCAGCTATCAGCAATGATATTCCACCATGGGTGAGGCAGTAAATATCAGTGGGAAATCCGAAAGTAAACAATGGATGTACGACGGGAGCCAGTTGGCCCGACAAATGAGAGAGGGAGCGCCATCAATGCAACCAGCAAAAGCCTCCGGAAGGAAATATGCGGTTTCTTTCTCACCTTCACGACGAGCTTGTCTTTCTCGCTTTGCAGCCAAGTAATCTTCAAGCTCACGAGCTCTCACTTCGTCTTCTGAGATCTGTTGACCACGCAGGCGCTCGACCTGCTCGAGAAATTGGGAGACTTCGTCGGACATGGCTCTGGAGCCTTTGGGACATGACACGGAAGGGAGTGAATGGATGACGGCGGAGAAGGGAGGGGCACTTTGAAGAGCAAGCGCAAGCAAAATACAGTGCAATCTCGCGAACAAGGTTGCAGTAGGTATTATACAATGTTTTTGTTATCTCCCAGAAGCCGAGCTAGCTTGGAGATACTGTGCTTGCTGGTGGGAAGTTGATTGTAGATGAGACTGGACAGGATAGAAACTGGGTCTGGGTCTGGATCAGGTCCAGGACTGGGATGGTATCATGTCTCTATGCAGTGGAAATTTCATGAGCCGTCTTTGACATCTAATTGGCCCATACTCTCCCCCAGTTGGAAAGCCCACTGTAAGAGGGGAACCCAGGTAAGCTGTAGGTCCCTGTAACCAGGAAGTCTCGGGGCACTTGGTTCCCGCTACTAGATCAAGCCGCCCACTAATCTGGACGATTTGTGCCTGACTGGATTCAATAGACTCCATTCAATCCCGACCTAAAACAGACAGATGGATGCAACCAGCAACGGACGGAATATTAGCATAGCATCTACTGCATATCGAAGCTCAATCTCATGCAAAATGTGCATGAACCAGGAACTCATCTTGCTTGCATCATGCAGACTCGGATCGCTGCTAGGTTCGATTCAGTTCAAGAGTTCGAGTTTCTAACTTCCATTATCAGCTAGCAGCCTCACAAGCTGTGTCCCGTATCCATGTGCGCCATAAAAACAAACGTCATCCTTTGTTTACTTTCGTCCATCTTCCCCCACGACGATCCACCACAATAACAAACCCAAACCATGGCTTGGATCCGTTGAAACCTTGTCACAACCAGTTTCGTATTGTACAGTTTTATGCCTCAGACCACTTTCAGGTCCTTAGCTCACCTACCATGCTTCAAAATATCGGGGAAATGCTACGTTATCAGTGTTGAGACAAAAAAGCTACACGCGGCGCTTAGCGATGCTCTCCCGCCCATCACCCTCGTCCGGTTTGTTCCCTGTTTCTTGGCTTAGACTAGGTCGACTCGCAAATCTTGCGTGCTGTGTTAGGTATAGTTTTGCAGGACGTTGCCCGGAGTAACGATGCTATCATATCGGGTTTCAAGTTTCAACGTTTGGCTGCCTTATCCCACGCTTTGCGGCTGACTGCTTGCGGCTGACGACATTCGTACAATACAATTTGCAGCGAGGTCGCTAACGTTTGTTTGCTTTTGTGAACGGACCTTGCTTGTCGTAAGGGCCAACAGAAATAATGTTGAATTTGGTTCAATCTTATCTTGTTTAGTAAAGGAATAGACGCTTCTTCGCATCCTCCACCACCCACGATAGTCCCTCCTTGAGATTGGTTCCTGTCATTGCGCTGCATGGGAGGATATACCAGCGATGTGTTCGTATCGATTCCAGTTGCAGTTCCTGTGTTCAAAAGTGTTAGTTTGTTGTTCTGGTGTTCATATTCCGACACGTACCGAGAGAATCTCTGCTTCCGTCATACAACCCTCAACGTCTGTCTTGTTCGCAAAAACGAGCAAGCTTGCCCCTGCAAGACGCTGTACCACTTGTCAGTAACTATCCGTCCGCTAGTGAGTGGTATTGCGCACCTCTTCTAAAAGCAACCCTTGAAGCTCGTCTCGGCAGTCTTGAATGCGTAGACGATCCGTTGCGTCAACAACCCATATCAATGCATCTGTCTTTTCAAAGTAGTTTCTCCAGTATGACCGCAGCGTTTTCTGGCCACCCACGTCCCCTGAAAAGTCAGCACACATCACTCGGAACACCTAAGAGTCTTGAAAACATACATATATTGAGTTTGTACCTGTTCATATCATTAGCAGAGTTTTGGCGGCAGTCAGACGTACGTACCCTTCGTAGTCAATCGTCTTGATAATGAAACCCAGGGTCGGGCTCACAGTATTGACGTCTTCACCCATGACCTTCTTCACAATTGTCGTCTTTCCTGCATTATCGAGGCCGCTGTATGAGTTAACATTGCATTCCATTCTGCCATGAAAGAAATCCTTACAGCATCAGGATTCGCATCTCCTTGTCCTTGAGCCGAGCTTTTCGCAAGATTGACAGCATTTTGATTAGGCAAAAGAAAGGCCACGAATGGAAGGAAACAACCCCTTCTCTTCTTTGCTGGTGCTTTAGTTTTTGGTCCGAGGTAATGGTCTTTGTGTGGTTCCCAGCACATTGGTGAAGTATGAAGGTCGTTGGAATCAGTTGCCTGCGGCTTTCGCAACTCCACGTGATTGGTGCTCGTCTAAACTCCATCCTTCTGCTTCACGATGATCAAATGCATACAGATACCATGGCCATGAGATTAATTTGCTTCTCATACATGCTAAATACACTGAATTAATTGATCCTATGATCATATATACACTTTTCTCCAGTTCACTAATTTCAGATCCGAACGTCCTTAAGCCAACTAACAAGCCATGAGTATCGTAAACAAAGACCAATAATAATGATGCGATTCCTCAATCTTCCTCAACAACCTTGGCTGTCACTGATCAACCAAATCCTCTTGAATCTCAGATGTCGAGCGTACTTCCAGTTCCCATACATTCAGAGTCTTCCAGACACCCGGGTCAATTCCATGTTTGACGGCATCCTGAAATTGTGCCACCAGCTCAAAATCAAATTTGTTCAAAAGACGCTGAAAGATGTCGACTTGAGCGTCAGACTTATCAGCCGAATAAGCCTGTACATAAACTCTATTGTACTTTCGGAGGTTATGTGCCGATACATACTCATAGGTCTTCCGAGTATCAGAGCAGTCCCATTTATAGTCGATCTCACTGCGGTGATAAATGTTCGCACAGGACAGAGTCTTGTCGAGAAGAGCCGTTCCGACTTTCTTCTGTCGATGCTGCGGGTGAACAAACAATCGAATGAGCCCTGAGAAGCGTGAGCCGTTGCAAGAGGTCAAGAAGCCTATGCGTGGTTCAGTAATGACAGCAAAGCCAAGAACTTTCTGCTGCGATGTCTGGCGAGACTGCTTGAATTTGAGGAATTCCTGATATTCCTCCTCGTCTTCCTTGGACCAGTTGGTGCGATCTTTAATGGGACTCAGTGAAGGAACGGCGACAATAAAGGGTCGATGCTTGCTGAGGCAATAGTCATAGAGTCCTTTAATTAGGACAATTAGGCCAGCTGGGCCGCGGCCGGCTTGCGGGAGGTATACTTGAGAGTCTTCACCTCGTTTACGCTCTAGGTCGATAATGTCTGCGATGGCTTGAAAGTCTTCGGGCTTCGCCGGTCGCAGGGTGCAAGCAGCGTCTGGGACCTTGTCTTCCTCAAAAGTCGGATTCACATACTTTGCTTCGTGCTCTCTTCGTTCAATTTCTTTCCTCAACTCCTTTCTGCGGGCAATCTCTCGATCGATGCAGTTCCCTGAACTGAGGTTCATTCGACGCCAATCATGCTTTGCTGAGCTGTCCCTTTGCAATTTGATGTATCGGACTGGCTTAAGGAGCTTGCCAGTGGCGGTGTCAATATCGCATTCGTCGGTGCGAGAATGTCGATCCAGGGTTATAACATGGACCTTTGGGTAGTTCTGGTTACTGTCCCAATTATCAACAGCTGCCGCTGCTAGGGCTAGGGCATTAGGGTCAAGTTGTTCGATGTTATCCTCGAAAGTTGCCGGCATGCCTGCTGCGTTGAGCGGCTGATTCTCCTTCTCATCTCCTGGCAGTACAGGACAACCGCTCAAGGCCAAAGACGCCGTACTGAACGATGGTCGTCGGTTTGTGACTGACATGGAGCCAATGGCTTCAACGATGTGAAGTGGTGCCGGTAATGGGGCACCTTGCACATCCGTCGACGGGCTTGAGAGTGCTTTCTCCCTTGGAGAGTTCCATGTGCCCACGGAACTACCTTCGAACTCGTGAGTTCCTTGAGAGCCGGCTTTCACCAACGGGTGCTGAGACAGATGGTCTTCTGTCTCAGAGAGCGCCTGTGAATAGCCTGTCGATGGCATGCGTACTTCTGGTTGACTTGAAAGAACCAGCTGCATGTTGTTTTGGTGCGTAGATTTGCTCATCATCTCTGCTGACGCGAGTTGAGAAGGGGCATGGTTCGACATTTCTGTCGACGTTTCAAGTGCGCTGTTTAATCGACTCCTCAGAACATCACTAGGAAACAACTGTGACTTGGCTGGCATATTTCCGAGAGATTCTCTCAGTCCTTGGACTCGCATCAGTGACTTGGTGAGGTTGGGCGAAGGAGTATTTTCCTTCCCGGCCCGGCTTTGGCTGCCGTGCGCCCACGACATGATTCGTAAGGCGCACTATATTTTGTTAGATTCTGTGACATGAAAACTAGGCTTAATACTCAAAGCTTAATACGAACCTGCGGTTGGTCTGTGTTAGCAATCCACACTCCTTACGGGAACCGGCAGATCAAATGGGTAAAGCCAAGAGGAGATGAACAAATAACAAAAGAAGACGAGCGGATGTGCAGAATATAAAACACTGGGATGGCTAGGATACGGTGTGTGAGTGTGGAAAGATGTGCTCAGGCTTGGTGTTGATGAAGCACTTGAGGTGTGTGCACTTCTTTCCTCAGGCAGAGCTTGGCGGGAACTCCTCCGTTGCTAGGTGAATTACCTCATTGATACCTAGTTTATGAATCACGAGGAGGGGTACCTAGCCTTAGGCAGAAGTGGCAGAAGTGGCAGAAAGCAGAAGGGGAAGGGGAAGGAGAGGGAAAGAAAAGTGGTTGCCAGCTCTTGCCAGCTGGTAGGAGGTGGCGGAAGCAGTAGCTGCCTTTCTGAGTCCCAACCGACCTCGCTTTGGCTTCGAGGCCCCTAAACTAACATAAAAAGTTCGTAAATAGGCATCGCCAAGTCAGTAGGATGTATCCATAACGTAGTGCTGGTTATGGCAAAAAGCACGTTAGACTTGTGTTAATCGCGGGTACGTGCATAGATGGGTAGTCGACCAGGTCAACCTTTCGGCAAGTTCCATAACCATGTCGCGGGTCACTTAATCACGAGTGCATATTAAGAGTCACAAATTAAAAGACATGATAAGGCAGTAGTAGTAGTTGACATAAGAAATTGTTGTGGCAGGGCTCTGCCGTGTCCTAGCCTCCTGGGTATATCCATCATCTAAACAGGCCATGATATAAAAACAAATGAAATCATACAGTACACATATATACAAAGAAAGACTCGTCCACTATTCTTCATCCTTACGTTCCTGGATCATATTGTCTCTGTTCTCTTGCAAGCTGTTCCAAAGGCTGTTGTTGCCTCGCTGGTCTCGCGACTGTCGGTGTGCAGCTCTACTTCGTCCACTGTGGCTCGAAGGACCTCGACTTTCTCTCAATCGGCTTTTGGTTGGGATGGGCGGAGCGGTATCATACTGCTGAGAGCGTCGAAAGCCAGGGTGGTCGGAGTATATACTCGAGGCGACTGCAACCGAGCGAGCATCCGAATCCTGCCGAGTTGGTGTTTGGGTTTGCGACGCTACAGAAACTGGTGGTGGTTCACGAAAATCCGAACCAGGTGCCAGGCCCCATCGTTGGCAAAACTCCAGGTGTGCTCGATTGTCAGCAAACGTGGTATTGATAGACTCATTGTCAGCCTCTCTGTTTGGCGCGATGGGGGCACGGCGAGTAGGTGCATCTCCAACTACAGACTGTGGGGGGGAGACCACTGAGACAGGCTCCCAAATCGATTCTGCAGGATCATTGTCAGAAGTACTACGAGGCGGAGTAGGCGGCCCATGGGGCTTCTTGGCTAGGCCGAGTGGTGCCGGAATAGCACTTGGACTGGTGAAAGAAGATATTGCATCGTTTTCAGGCTTTGCTTCAGCATCGTTCTGCAGTCGGTCGCCCGCTGACGCTCCCACTGCATCTTGTGGATAGTCACGAAACGCAGGGTGCATGTCCTGTTCAAAAATCTCCCGGCGCTTTGATGCTGTTAAACCTCGCTTCTGCATCTGACAGTCCAGATAGATCGACGCTTGACAGGCTTCGTCTGTGTCCATCCATTGTTGCTCGGCCTCGGTATTGTGTTCGTGTGATGGTCTGGTTTGTTGGCTACCTTCCATACTGTAGCTTCGCGAACTTGTCTCGCGGGATGTTCGATTCCGACGACCATGGGCGGGCCTTTCATCCGCTCCATGCGTCTTTGAATTCCGGTGACGGCTTGATCTAGACAAGCCAGACCCAGGGCGGTCCTTCTTCAAGGTTTCGAGGATTGCATCTAGATTGTCAAGTTGCTGGCGAACTTCGTGACTAGAGGTCATAATGGCCCTGCGAACATCGACTTTGAAGTGTCCAATCCAGGACTCTACCAATCGGAGCAATCTAGGGGGCTTCTGGCCTTCATCGAAACGGCGATCGCGACGTCCAATCATGGATGCTCGTAGGTAGGTCAGTACCTGGGGTCTACCTCCAATGGCCGCCATGATACAAGCCTCGCACTTGCTCAGGACCTTGTTCTGATTTGGCGAGACACGGTTGTAGCCGAAGGTGGCATTAAAAGCATCCCGACTCATCCAAAGTCCAGTCACGGCATCCATACGATCTAGCCATACGAGTATAGCAGGAGGGAGATCGATGTATCGACGCCAGTGACGATAGCGGTGAATACGTTCAGTGCACTCAATTATGATAAGTCCCATCAGACGTCGAATCAGCTTCGGTTCGAGTTCGCGATGGGCATCACAGAGGCAGGCTATAGGTCTTCCATCATGCACATGGTGCGGTACGAGGCTGAGGTTCTCCAGTCCAGATGAGATACGCTTCCAGAAGTTCTTCGAACGCCGGTTAGACTTGTCGAGTCGAGCAACACCATCGTATTGTGACTGCAGCCATCCCTGATCTGGCATCACTACGTTGACACCTTGGTCCATCCATAAAAGTTCCGTAAGTTGGTCCAGTTGATAGTCCGAGATATCGCTAAGCGGGTAGTGGTCATCCTCTTCGGGAGGCCTGTTGTTTGCAGGATTGGGTGCCATGATGAATACTGTGATACAAAAGTGGCAAAATCGCTTAAATATCCGAATAACAAGCGCTCGACAATATAAGTTTTCTCTGTTGCTTTTTCTTAATGAAGAAAAGTTTGTCTTCAATGGTGAAATGCATAAGTGCCAAAGCATCCTTCATCTGTTATCAAGCCTTATATACCCGATCAGTCACAAGAAGCAGTTACGGACATGCACATTTGGGTGACTGATCAGCATGTGTGAGTTTCGCACACCCCATCGAGAAGTGAACAGTCGAGCTATGCAGCCTAGCCCTGTGGATTGAAGAGCTCGACCTCGTAATGTTCAGCCTTTTGTGACTGAGCGCCGTATGTTCATGTCAACCCTCCGAGCTGTTAGCAGAGAACAGGAGACGTTGTAGCGTTGTACACTTACCTGTGGCAATGTGAGATAAGGCAGAGTAGAAGTCATATGTACAGCAGTAGCTTACAAACATCGAAAACAAGCCGCAAATACGGGATATTGAATGAAAAAAATGAGTCCGTTAACCGTTGATTGTAGTGGGGCATGGTTCTCGTGGAACATTTGTGCGATTTTTTATTTGTTCTGACAAAGGGGACAAGATGAACAGTATAGTTAGTTGTTCGCATATAGCTTGAGCCGAAATAGGCCCATCAACGCCTTCCATCGAAATGCAACATTCCTTCCAATCACAGCGTTGCGTAAAACAACCGCCAATGACAACTCCCAGTATAAACAGAAAAGGTAACGAGAAAACGTCGGCTGTAGCACTAGAGTACAATAGCAAAATCGGGGCGGCATCAGACAGTAGATCCTATCCGTACGTCGATGCCCATCACTTCGTCGCAACGCCATGAAAATCCAGAACTCCGTGATCATGCTCATATGTCGTTAGTGGGGTATCAGACGCATGTCATCAACGGACGTATTGATTTCTTGAAGCCTGTTGCTCCATCCGTAACCTCTCTTGGCGGATCTTAGCAGCCTCGGTACCATCATCGGGCTGGGCCATCTCTTTGAGCCACGGATGCTGCAACGCTTGTTTCGCAGTAATACGCTGAGCGGGGTCATACACAAAGATCTTTTTGAGCAGATCGACAAAGTTCTTGAGGAAAGGGTTGTTTCCAGGAATGATGTGCTGTTGTCTGTTAGCTTGAGTCATATAATGTCTAATCGAAAGGCTACTCACGTCTAGATGTTTCATGGCCTTGACAAAACGACGGGAGCCACGAGTTGTATCTGGTGTAGGATAATCAAGCTTGAGACGCTTAAAATATCTGGGGAACATTAGTGTGTGAAAAGCGAGACATTGAAGAGATACTAACTTGGAAGCGGCATTACCGCTGTTTCGAGTTGACATCTTGTTAACAGCCTGCACGAGATGGCTGTCAATTCGTGACCCAACGACTGCCTCCATCATTGCCAGATGTTCAAGGTTATCGTGGGTCTGGAAGAGAGCATCACCCGTGAAGAACTCGACCAGGATGCATCCTATGCTCCAAATATCGCAGGGGAATGACCAGCCCAAACCGAGGATGATCTCTGGGGCTCGATAATGGCGTGTTGAAACGACTGAGGAGTGGTACTCGTCTTGGAACGTGGCAGAACCGAAATCAATCAATCGGATCTCGGTATCGAGTAGAACACGGCGTTGCGTAGCCTGGCGGTTAATGGTCGAAGAAGATGAAGGGATCTTGCGGTTATAAGTAAAGGTCTGGTATGCGTGGTCACAGAGCAAGATGTTCTCAGGCTTGAGATCTGTATGGATTAAATTGAGATCGTGCAAAACTGTAACAAGTCAGTATGAGGTCACCAAGATTGTGTATCTTAATACTTACAGGCAACGCTGGTAAACAGCTGACGCGCGAAACTTTGGATTTGGCTGTTGGGGAAGGGAACGAAGCCGTTGCCCTTGAGAAAATCGAAGACACTCTGGTCAAGCAGATCCATGACGATACAGATGTGGCCGCGGTAATCAAAGCAGTCTCGTAGATGGATGCATCGGTTACGGTTCTCTTCGTCATTTCGTTTCAGAGTCTCAAGAACGCGAAGCTCAATCCTAGAAGCATCTCTGTACTTCTGGACTGATCGAATAATTTTGACGGCGACAGCTTTGTTGCGTTTGCGGTCGCGGGCTTCAACGACTTTGCCAAAAGTTCCTTGGCCTAGAAGGCGGACGATTTGGTCTATAAAGCAATTAGCAATCAAGTCAGAGACAAAACCAATGGTTACTTACATTTTTCTGTAAGTTCGGCTTCAGGAATGACAATATAATGACCATCATCGTCATCGACCTTGACGTTCTTGTTATAATGTCGCTATAAGCTGTGTCAGTAAACCATCACTAAACTCTTGGATCAAGGCGGAGTAAAAACTCACGTCATGGATAACCTGAACATTAACCTCGCCAGCCTTCTTAGGAGGGTAGGGTGGAGGCTTGTAGGTGAATTGATCACCAAACCCATCTACATCGCGACGCTTGGCTTCATTAGCCACCTGCTGACGGGTGCGCTTTCGCTTGAGAGGAGCCGCATCCTCGTACTGGCCGTTGGACGAGAGTGAAGTCGGGGCAGTAGTGTTAAGAGCAGAATTGGTGCGGTCACTACTCGAATTGGACGAGCCAGCAGGCGTTGAAATCTGCGCCGGAGTGTTGTTTTTTGATCCAAGGTATTTGATGTGGTAGCCCGAAGCCTGGACAGTGCCAGTTTCTTCGTCTCGTCTCCTCTTCTTGGCCGCTTGACGGTTTGTATTATCGTTGGGCGCGGTAATAGTACCATTCGTAATCTTCCGGCTGGTATTTGCTTCAGGTTCGGGCGTATCATCAATTACGATGATTTCCTTAGGGAGTCCATTTTTGTAAAAAGTATTCCAATCGGGTTCGCGAGAGCGACGACGCTTTCTGGAGGGCTCCGCGTTGGAAGCAGAGGCAGGCTCGGCCATGGTGCCAGTCGAATAACCCGCGTCGTGTCGCGGGCTAGGTTCCTGGACGTGATGTGCAGAGCGAGAAGTCGACGAATGCGTCAGGCCGATACCATTCGATCCCGAGGATGAGTACGCCAAAGGTGAGAGTTGGTATGGAGGAGGCAGAATGGCACTGTGAGAGGGCGAGACAGCTGAAGAAACCGGAGGAGGTAGAATATTCTGATTCGAAGCAGCGGGACGGTAGTTGGCGCTGTGGTTTGGCTGGTATGTCTGATGATGCGAGTGCGAGTGTGCGTATGATTGAGGATAATGGTGAGGATGGTGGTAGTGTGGAAGCGTGGCCGTGGCCGTGGTAGGTGTTGACATGATGGGGGAGCCGAAAGCCACCCAGGGCTCAAAAACAGAAGATATAGGTAGCGATCACGAAAAACAGAAATGAGGTATATGCGAACGTGCCGTGGCAGTATCGGTCGTTGCAGGAGACCATTCAAATCGTCGAGTCGATTCGTACGTAAATGTTTGCTTCAAGCACACGAACGAGTGCGTCGTGGAAGAGGAGGAGGAGTGATGAGCGAAGAGAGGCGAGAGATAGAACGGGGAAGGGGACCCGGGGCGTCCCTTCCAGGTTAGTGGTTTTGGTTTGGTGTACGATGGTTATGGTGGTGACGGGAGGTGGAGGTGCAGCCGGGAGAATGAGAGGGCAGTAGTGGATAGATGGGCTGGGCTGTGATGACCACCCAGTGAGAAAGACTCAGCGGTCTCAGAGTGTATTTAGGGGGATGGTTCAGTGAGTTTAGCACCTAGAATGACACTATGCGGGCCCTGCGGTGTTAGTTTTGTGTGGAAATTCAGGGCTGCGTCGGCCTCCCACTCGAATCTTACTTTTTTCTCTCTCGGATGTCTGTATTGAGTGTGGGGATAAATAAAGAGGCAAGGGCAATAACAAGAAGGAAAATGAGTAACGGCTGAGTGGAGTGACTTCTGTTCACAAATCTGCCCCAAGCTCGGTTGAAGGCGTCACGGGCATCCATTTGTCTTGGAAAAAGGCGTTGGCCAAAAGTTACTGGGTGGCCGGGGGAGTGCTGGGACAGACTAGAGGGATCCATTTAGGGTGACGTTGATTCAGATGAAGATTCGCTTCCGAGTACATTTTACATGGCGGTGACGTCTAACGATAGCAAGTATATTCGGCATCATCCTCAACAGTGTGGATTTGTCATTTGTCACTCAGGTTGGTGTTGTGTTGTGTCCAGTCTCCTCTCCTTTCCGGTTACGATTTTGGGGTCAAGACGACGTGGAAATCCCATGGAATTTACAGAGGTACTTTGTTTGGAGTGGCGGCGTCGCGATCCGACATAAGCTGGGAAGGAGGGTGCTCACTCTATTAAAAAGGTACATTAGTACTTAAAGAGCCCAAGAGCATCAAGAAAACCAGGGTCCATGAAGGGTCGTTTTGAGGAAAATGACCGAGCGAGGCAAGGCAAAAAAGGTCCATTCAGCGTGATTAATGGCGGGCCTTCTAAAAGGTAAACACCTCTAACTTCCACTGTAAAGAATTACCTGCAGGACATCAGGTATGATTGCAGAAAATGTAGCTCCGAGACTATGCAAAAAATACCTTTAAGGGCATATGTGAATGTTGCCAAGTTTAATTCGATTATGTAGGGATATCCTTTATTGGAATCAACACTCCCATTGCAAGGCTTCTGGGTTTTAATATCGCTAGATGGTCCTAGGCTGTCTTACTCTTGAGTTCATTCAAACAATCTAATGTGAAAGGGCAGGGACCAACGTGTGACGTGACTCTACAGGAGACCCATAAACGAAAGGTTGACAGCAGAAAGCACCTATCAAGTCCATCTTGAATACTAAAAAAATGACTTCCTTCTGTACCTCGGGAAGGGGTTTTATGTCTGTCAGTAACCCGAGTTGTCAGCAATTTAGGCCTTCTCAAGACACTGGTTTTACTCATCTTCTGCCTTGTTTCTGCCGATTTACGAGGCTCTTATCGTGTCATGATGGCACCTTAGTAGGAGAGGATGACCTGAAAGGAGGGCCCGTTTCGCGATTGATGCCGCAGGTACAATAACGACGCTGACCCACAGGTACCTTCCTCAGGTCAACTGTTTGTTTTAGCTCGGCTTTGCACAGCACGGTACATCAGAGGTTTCATGATAGGGGTACCTTCCGCTTGCTCCTCCATCTTACTGTAGAACTGCCCTGCCCCAACCAAGAAGGTGAAAAAAGAAAAACACGATGTGCCTTGACCATCACCAGCACCTTGCTTCTGCTCGTTCTCTTATTCGATTCGTCCCATATCTTAAGTTTCATGCCTTCTACCGAGTCGACATTTGCTTATCTGTGTAATTTCAGCGAGCTGATAGAATATCAAACAGTGAGCAGGAAGATTACAATGCGAGCGATGCTAGATCTACGTCATGAGGCCCATTCACAGGCAGGAACGCCATATCCAATGGTACCGTATCGCACCTGAGCTGAACACGACCCTACCTACAGAAACACAAATCCACACACCACGAAACATGGGCCTTGTCTATCGAATTAGAACGTGAACAACCGTCTCTGCTTCTTTGTACACGTTTGAGTTTTTTTAGTAGTTTTTTTTTTTTTTTTTTTTTCTATGGCGCTGGTAACAGATTTGGCATTTACCTCTACATCAAGTCAGGAACGCATTGCAAATCTGCTTCGGCTCGCCCGTTGGTACCTCGTTACGACTGGAAAGAGAGTTCAACCTTTGTCGTCTGGACGAGTCTAGCTGGGCACTGTATCTACCACATTTCGCCCCAGGGTGACTCCGGTAGTGGGCCTCTTGGCCAAACCGCGCCGTGTCTTTCACGTTGCATCTTGAATTACTTTGTACAGTACTGTATTGTCTGCATGTCTTCGGTCATGCTCATCCATATCGAACAAGCATTTGGAAAGAAGAGGCCAGTAACACTACTTTGATGTGTGCAAGAGCAAAAGACGATTTATCCCGCTGTTCAGCTTCTTTCTTTTCCATCCGCTGTCTCTTTCGTACCAGACCCCAGACAATGAAGAACCCCCACATTTACTGGGCGTACGGTACAACCTTCGAATCATCCCGGACCTGCGGCCGTCGAGGTTCCAGAGCTTCTCTGCACCATTTCAGCACTGGCCATAGGGCAGTCTTCTAGACCTTGATGACTGTTGGCTTCACTGATGAGAGGCCAGTGTTTTCACGTTCTCTGACGTTATTCGTCACAGCATTACCCTACAGCCATACGACAAAATGCACTAGCTGTGTTTTAAGAACAATTGATGCAACACCAAGTCAGACTTGTGATTACTCGGGGCGATTTCGATTGTCAGCGAAAATAGCCCTCGGTTGCAGAGGTACCATGGATGACTTTACAGTCGTTACGAGTGGAGAGATACATGAGGCTTGGTCGATGTGATATTCACTCATGCGCATGCACGTACATTCGACCACTGCCTTGCGGCACATGTCCACGTCCCACCCGGTGATGGATCCCTACATCCGACTAACAGATGTTAACCCCAGGTCCCTTCAACGTTGGTCGCTGAGCCCCAGGCTTGTTGTTGGGCTGGGGCTTCAGATGGGTCTCTAAACATACTTGAAGTCTTTTTTTGCTTCACCCCCAAAAGAGTCTACCATTGTATTTTTAATGCATAGCACTGTCGGTCCCAACATATGGCCTGCAGCCGAAGACAACAAGACAGTGAAAAGCAGAATCAGGGACAGTCAGTGGG
The DNA here is from genome assembly GCA_004367475.1 of Fusarium camptoceras. NCBI lineage: Eukaryota > Fungi > Ascomycota > Sordariomycetes > Hypocreales > Nectriaceae > Fusarium > Fusarium camptoceras. The sequence goes on along the minus strand of QGED01000223.1, from coordinate 53,234 downwards.
GGATGTTGCTGGTGATTCTTCGCGCCACGACCAGATGATGGGGGTCCATTAGTTTACGATTCCTCATTGGCTGCCCTGACTCTCATCTTCATTTGTTGGCGCTCAGTCGTTCTGGAGTCGGTGCTTCTCCCGTGCACTTAACGATTTGTCTGCCCGGACATTTGAATCGCAAGACCTATCGTTTACAGCTGTTATGCCGTGCTATTCATAGTTTCACTATGCCGAGCCGATACGCTACATGCTTGAAAGTCAAAGGTATCCTGTTCAAGCAGATCCGAAATTGGCACTACCTAGAAGAGATCTTCGTCCACTCCTAAGTTTGTACAGTATCTACAGTACAATAACTCACAGGCCCTTTGGAGCTCGGCGTTTCCTGTTTGGCTTCAGGTTGGCTGAACAGTCTCAACAGTGGCCCCTTCTACGCAATCCAAGACGATTGACAAGTCAATACTTGCCCCACTCCAGAATCGTCACCAAGCCTGACGTCTAGGAGTTTCCTTCGACCGGGTCAGATCCCGTCATTTCATGAGGAGTACACAAGTTCTTGTATACTAACAATAACCTCACTTGCCATTGCTCGTCCTTGCGAAACACAGCGATCAGTAAAAGAAGATTCTGGACATCTCCCATCCTCCTTCTACTTGTCCCAGCATGCGGTCCTGTCATTTGCCTGGTCTCATTCCTTTAACCGGCGCGAACGCGTCGGCTTAGCATCTAGCCCAGGTTAGCCCTGTCGATCGGTGGCGATAATTCTGACTACTTGAATACACTTCTACAAATGGCAGAACAATTGAGCCCTCGGTTACTGCTTGGTGATAATGTTGGTTCCGATATCATCACATTCTCTCTTGTATCCTTGTATAATCTCTCGAACCTACTATCGGTTTTAATGCTGTGTAGGTAGTTCTCGTGCGCGTTTCGACTGGAAGTTGCTGCTGTTGCTCGCTACCCAGTAGTCGTACACATGAGAATAACTTGATTGAGACCAGTTTCCGATCGATGTTGAGTTTCGTCAAGAACTCCTCAGTCAAATACTTAGACTGACATGCTTGTCATGGCGTATTGGTCTCGAGAGCTGGTCTGGTCACCAACATGCTGAAGGTCTGAGTATAGACTGTGAGCACAATATTTAACGCCGCGAACCGCGTTTTAAGTCCATTTTTATAACTGCTGATAAGTAGAAAGTATAACTCTATGGATTAATCGAACCAACTATGGTTGAAAACCACCTTTTCTCTACTCCGGTATACCATTCAGCTCTGACACGCTCTCGGGGTTACAGAGAGCTTTTGTCTATCCTGTAAACGCCGTCCTTGGGGCTATTCCTTTATCTTTCGATGCTTTCAAAACCAACGAGGGAGTTTCTTCTACTCCCGTTCCTCTTTCTGAGGATTCGAGGATGTCTTTGGCTTGTTTGCCAAAAAGAGTCCAGTCTGGATAATGGGCAGAGCCATCGGCTTCCCATTATTGTCAGACCAATATGTATATACTGTCGCTTCCGCGATTGTCAAGACACGCTCGGTTTAGATGTCTGAGGACGCATGTTTTTTATAGGCCTCTGTTGAAAACAACCTTGCCATCCTTACCTCCCTTTCCATGAAACTCAGGCTCAAGTGACTCGGCACTGACCTCCTGGTACTGGGGGAAAACGGCCAAAGCGAAAGGAAGAACAGCGAAGGAGGTAACGGCGATCAGAGTCAAGTTAATACCAAGAGGGATACCCTTGACCAGTGCTGGTCGTGCACGCACCCACTCCTTCTCCATAAGGTTCTTGTACCAGGCCTGCTTGCTCTCGATATAGTAGAGAGCCATTGGGGGGAGGACCATGATGGGAGATGCAGTGAAGACTCGGCTAGCTGCGGTTTGGTATACAGCACGCTTAGCAGCAACTTGAGACTTGCCCAGCGAGGGAATGTCTCGCTCCGACTTGCCCTCAGCGACGAGCTTCTGCTTATCTTCCTCGGAAAGAACAGGTCGAACATCGATACCCTTGACAATCTCGTCGCGGCGCATGAGATAAGTGTTGAGACCGGCAGCTGTGGCGACAGCGGCGAAGGGAATGAGTCTACCGAGGATGTTGCGGGTGGAAGGGGTGACGTTGAGCCGAGGAACAACAGCGTTGAGACCAAGAGCAACGGAGCAAGAGGCTCCGACAGCTGAGAGGTAAGACTTGACCAGGACAGAGTTCGACATGGGAGAAGACTTGTTGCTGTTGGCGGTGTTGAATGCGACGTTGAGAGACTGGTTGAAGACTTGCCAGCCCACAATACCAGCCGTCCCCATGCCGGGCTGGAGCATACCAGCGGTAACGACAAGGTTGGTGAAGACATAGCAGGACATTCGGAAGGGGAAGAAGACGGGTTCGCCAGTATCTGTTGCACGGTGTCTCGTCAGCTGGTGTTACGGTCGTACATGTCTGACAGGGCCATATATACCGGGGTGCAGTGTCGAGTCGACCACTTTCTTCGCATGCCACAATGCTGGCGACATGTGCTCGATCTTGCCGGTCTTGTAATCGGTCACCAACTGCTTGGCCGTCTCGAGTCCGGTCTTGCCCGCGAAGAGGGTCCTAAAGATTGCGCCAGTATTGTCAGCTTTATGATACTTTGAGCACTGGAACAGAATCTCAGAAATTGGACTTACGAGGGATCTGTGATGCCCATAGTATGGCGCACTCGTCCCATATACGTTCCAAGGTCATACTGGGAAGCGGGGAGCTCCCGCGCGCCAGGGAGCGAGGCCGACATGTTCTGGGTATCTTATCGTATAGATCTCTACGGAGTCTTTATCGGGGTCGAGATGTCGGAGGGGAGATGCTCGCGAGCAAGAGGACGACCGGACGTGAGACGGAGATGGAGACGAGGACCAGGAAGATAAAGAAGAAGCAAGCTGCGCTGCCCTGGAGTAAATTAAACAAAGGTCACTAATTGACCGCTAGAGGGGGCTCTTGTGGACTAGAAATGCCCGAATGACCAGTACGTGGGACAGAAAAAAATCCGTGGAGGGGAGGTTTTGAATAAACGCGACGATAAGCTAACGTAGCCGCACAAGAGGCCCGCTTTCGGAGTCGGCAGCTGGATCACTTTACGTACATGCAGACCCCGGCCCGGCTTACGGACGCGGATCGTGGGGTTCAAGTAGAAGCATAATCGGGAGCGATTCCGATAGTACAGTCAGTCATTGCATTTTTGACATAGATATCTAATTCAGATCGTAAGAGAGATGCTCACGATCAGACAGCATCAAAATAAACTACCAAAGACAATTAAGCTTAGGGCTCACCATACCGGGCCGGTCCCCGTTCCTGAATAGAATGATATCAGAGGCCGAAGATATCCAAGCGCTACTCAACATCCATCACTGATGTCAGAAGAATTGGTAGCCAAGAGCATAGAAGACGAAATAACTTGATCACTTTATGTCAGCTTAGACTAGCACTTAGACTACTTTTCTTTGACACCCTAAGCTTCGAAGGATAGCTTTTCTGGCACCCACTTGCCATCATAACATATCCAAGAGCCGCGATTGGCGGCAATTCATGCACCAAGAGTTTGTCAGTGGAACAGATCACATCGACACATCCAGCAAAAAGGGTAAAATGCCTTAAAATGGCAAAAGATGAATCCCGAGAGATGTTCGACCACGCCAGGAGTCGAACCTGGAATCTCGCCGCAAGTCGGTAGTTCGCCCGAAGGGTGAACTACTGGCTTGCGGCAAATTGAAATAAATATATCATAATATTAAGCAGCTTGGTACGTTGGATAATGATTTAACTTATCGTGTTGAATTGGTTGAGCGTTGTCGTAATTTAGGTGGATGAGTGGCTGATCACCTAACTTACTGAGATTTGACCTGGCTGGAAGAGGTTGCTATTGATTATAACATTGAAGAAGGATTTGCCTTGGGCTTAAAGTTGAAAGAGGAAGACAAATAAATAATTACAAGATTTATTTATAGCATCCATGATAACTGTCGTAGGTACCATGCCCTCTTTTCAATTAATTCTATGTCGTAGAGTTCACCTTTATGTAACTTAATTTCCGTGTATAAATGGTTGGACATGATATTTCTAACGCAAGTAACTACTATGTTTCACTACATTCTGGCAATCCCATATGACTTAGAGTAAGCAACCATCTTCGAGATTGGCCATTGAATTAAATGAGTCAATCCTGAATTGGGTGAGTAACTGATTTGGGTATATACCTACCTAGGTAGGTACGGAAGGAAGGTACATGACCAGATGGACTGGCCCAAGTTGATACCTCCCTTGATGAGGAAGATGAAGTCGTTCTTGCCCAACGCCCAACCACCTAGGTAGATGATGCTGGCGAAGTTAAATGGTCAACATGGACCAGAATGCTGCAGGTTCTACTCCATATGGGAATGTGCCGTTGAAGTTAGTGTAGCAGAGTGATAGATGAGATAGCTGCATGGGTTTAACACCTACCTCTACAGACTGTAGAGCTGGGCATGCATTTGCTATTGAATAGGTATGGATTGAAAAGATAGCTGCTTTTCGCCGGGGCATCTTCTGGGCTGTTTGAGCTAGCGAAGCGCGCCGACAATTTTCTCTTCTCTTAAATTCTTCTCCATTTATCACCACCCCAACACAGGGCTTCATTTAACACCGTACGCTGCGATCGGCCACAACCAGGTCGCATTGATAGGCCTGTGAAGGCGCTCAATTATTCTGACTATAACCTGATCTTCTCTTTCGGGTGAGGTATTTTTCATCTCGCCCAGCTGTGTGGTTATGGTGAAACGGTGATGCTAACTCAACACTCACAGAAGGATTTTAGTGTTCCTTAAGAGAGTATTCAAATCACTTATCGGCGCCCACTATCCACGATCTAGATTCACAATATCAAGAAAGAAGAACGGCCAATATAAGTGACATTATGGAATTCTCACTATTTTCTAGGTCGTCGAACGAGAACAAAAGGAACATGGCCGCCGACGAGCAGGAACAGTTCGTTGCCAACCCCGGTGATGCTCATGACCTCGCCAAGCAAGCCAAGCAAATGAAGAAGCTAGATCACCTCAACTCCTTGAGTGACGAGCACCAAACGCTTGTGAAACATCTCAAGACAATATGGCAGGATAATTGGTACAAGTATCCCGAGCACATCAGACAGTCGTTCCTCCTGGCGACTACAAGAGTCGTGTTCACCGAGAGCAACCAGAAGAACGCCAGTAACCATGCGCTATGGAAGAAGGCTATATCTTCAAAACAATGGGATTTCGACTGGGGAATCTGGTTGGTGCTACGAGCTACCTACTATGACACGGTGAAGCCAAAGGACGCGCCGAAAAGGACCAGTTTCCGGCATGGCCAGGCATCCGTATTGATCGCTCAACGGTACAAAGATGGTGATGTGATGCAAGATCTGGTTCCAATGTCTTTTCCTCCTCGACCCCGAGAATGGGATGCCACCCCTCGTGCTGGGCAATCCGAGCCCCCAGGTGTTCAGCATCAGCCGGCTGGTGAACGCTCCAAGACAACGGTTGACCCTCGTAAGCTAAAGAGTCAGGTGAGCCTCTCATCTTCTCGTCCCTGTCAATCTTCCAGTCAACCAGCGCATCGAAATGGCTTCAAAGCCATCAACCACCCACGTCAGCGTTCTGCTTCAACAGCCACACAGGGGTCGCGTGAGGTTTCTGACACTGGTGATCCATCGACGGCTGATGAGCTTGACGGTTCCTTCAACCCTGCTAACCACCTCAATCCCGTTGATTCTACCGAAAACGCCCGTGGTAGGTCTGAGGTTGACGCCCACCCAAGACAGTCGCCCAAGACCGTCCACCCGTTCCCTCGCTTCGATATTAACATTGGTGACGACTTGCACCCAGCGACGGCCAACACACTTCACACTGAAAGCCTGGGGCCAACTACAACCTTAGACCTTTACCCTAACCCCGCGCCTGGCCCCCCGAAAACGTTCGATGAACTCAAGAAGACAAAAGAAGTCGTATCGAACCTTCCGCGTGACCAACCCGCCGGTTTCAACCTATCTCGACAGTCAACCCCTGGTTTTGCTTTCAACCGAAACAATAACAATCTATTCTTTTCGGCTTCTCTCGGTAATCACAGCAGCCAGAATGCCACCACGTTTGCTCAGGACCGGACTGGCAGTAATAGCTAGCAGCCATCTTCATTTCCGTTCACTAGTCAGAACAACACGTCTATACTGCCCAACCCGTCCCCTTACGCACCGCGAAACGACTCAATCACAGGCCCTCAGAATACTCCTTCCACTTGGGGTGAAGCACCTGGTGGTAGTAACATCGCTCTCAACGTCAATGGTGGCAACATTGCTCCTAGCGAAGCTCTACTGAATCAAGTTCAGCAAGCTCTACAGCCCTGGATCGAAAATTGCATGAGAACAAACATGGACAGATTCAACCATGATGCACAGAATTTCTTCACCCAAAGCATCGAGAATCATGCTAAACGGTTGAGTGAAAGCTCACAGGAGTCGATCAATCGTGGTTTACAAGCCACCATCGAAGAGATTAAGTCTGACGTATGCCCCTGGTTCGATCAAGAGCTCTAGAAGAGGGTCGAAGACTTTAAGGCGAAAACCGAGGTTACTGTCAACCGATTTTTGAACGGAATACAGCCATAGATAGTTAATCAGATCCAAGCTAAGGTCACCAAGCAATTCACCCAGGAGAAGGCCAAAAAGGCTAAGCTGAAGCGAAAGTTCCAGACGTTCCAAGAATCTCAGGCTCAGGATGAATAAACGCGACATATCACCCGTACTAGCTTACTGGCCAAGGGCTCAACACAATTTAAGTTAGCCTTCTTTTTACTCCTTTCCTGTTGCTTTTCTGGTCTTATTTTGGTGTTTTATTTTTCTCTCTCGATCTCGGGCACCAATTAGTCAGCCATCTGAGACTTAAGCAAGCAACTGATGTTTGCTGGTAATTGGCATTGATTATTGCACACGGGAGTCTTTACTTCTGGGTCAGGGGAAGCATCACGGGCAAATTGGGGTTGCTATTTGATGGGGGGAATCACCAGGGAGAATTAGACATCTGGTGAATATGGGTAAAGGTCAATGGTAGCCCTAGATCAATGTAGACTTGCTGGTCGTACCTAAAAGTTTTTGCTTCTACTAATGCTGGACTTATGAGTGATATTACGTTGACGTTTGATTATGACATTAATGAGACTTGGTGCATTACTGGCAGTCGGAAACTAAGTACATCTGATATCGGCCCAATCTGTCTCTCAATTGCCCCGTGTGTGCGAATCACCCAATTGCTCACCCTTGCATATAATCATCGTCATCCTCGTTACCCTCCTCGAAGCGTAGCTGCTGGTTAGAGCGTCGGAGCTCAACCGAAGTCAGAGACACTTGTGAGTTATCGCCACCCGAGGTAGTATTGCTAATCTGTCGTAAAGATGCAGATGCAGCATACTGTCGGGGAGCTCTGGGAGTGGTTGCACCACCACCCTCGTAGTTATCGTTATCGTCGTCGTTCGCATCTTCGTGATCAGAGGACAGGATAAATCTGGGACGGCTAGAGCGGGCACTGCGACGACGTACACCACGGACAGGCAAGGGTGAAGAATGAAGCTGACCAGCAGAAGTTCCCTCTCGGAGGGTCTGCCCTGAGGCTTCACCAGAGACTTCACCAGGAGCTTCACCAGAGGCTTCAACCTTCTTCTTGCCCTTCGATTTACTCTTCTTGAGCCCTTTGTTGAGACTGATAAAGACATTGGTAACCAAGTCAGGGTTGAGCAGAGCGAAATCACTGGCAATTGAGTTTCGGAGGTCACCCTCGTCAACCTCGTCACCGCCACCCACAAAGACCGTGCCAATATACTCACGGAAAGCCATAGCCGCCTTTGTTGAAAAAATGGTACGCTTTACATAGACCTTGTTGTTCGTCTGGTCCATGAAGGCTCGATGAGCCTCAACCACTGCCGCATGCTTGTCATTCTCAACATCAATAAGAGAATTATACGCCTCGGTAATAGCTGGGTTGTTGATACTATCCGTATCAGCTGCAGTGACCTCAGGATCACCCTCGGTACTCTCAGTTACGCCACTGCCAACGGATGACGCGCTGCTACGTCAGCTTCTTCTAATCAAAGTGTTAGCAAATATGGCTATAATAGCAGGTGGGTGACAGAAGAATTGGCTTATACTCTAGATGGCCAATTCCCTGGCGTCCTGAGGAATAGGTAGATCCCACTTACTTGTTCCCGGCCATCAGGAGACGCTCCATCCCCTGTAGGAGAAGGCGATTTTGGGGTGCAAGAAACTCGGTTTGTCGAAGGAGAACCCACTGAACGGGGGAGACCATGCTCTCATCAACGATGGAAGGCCATTCAAGAACAGCAGTGGGATCTTGATCCCTAGGTCACATAGGCGTTAGTAACCACCATTAGCCATCTAGATAGGTAGGTAAATACTTACGGTGCCGGTGGCATCCGTCCGGTTAAGGAACCTTCATCCATGTTAAGGTAATCGCAGGTGGTAAGCTGAAAGTGGTGAGTATTATGATGTTGATGTAACCACAGTGCTATCGTGACCACGGTGTGATTGTAAACTTGGCTGGTAATGAATAATATTGTAACCGGAATGATCCTTAGGGCTATAATCAGGGTTCTACCGAGCGTGAATTGTTGCAGTTGTTGACAGCTGTTGACAGTTGTTGGCAGCTGGTAGGCAGCTGGCATCAGCTACTGAACAAGTGAATTATTACCGGTAGCTACTAGGTAGGCAAGCAGCCTTCCCCCCCTTTTCTCCTTTTCAAACCAAATCAACAAGTATTAAGCACCTCACCAGGCTTCAACATCTCCGTAACAGCTATCTAAAGTAACAGTAGATCGTAGTTAAAACTATCGTTATGTCTTTGACTCTGTTAAAAGCCCCTTGGCACGCGTATAGTAGATAGGTACCTATGATTTGCGAATCAGTGTCAGCTGCCTAGTAGGTACTATACCTAGGTAGGTAGCTACTAGCAATGATTCACTCAACTGTAGGTGGGCACCTTAGGCAGAAACGATCTATTGCACTCTCTGTTTATTCTCGTCTAAGCTGATCCAGACTTTCTTCCTTCAACTACCTTCCTTCAACTATCTTCTTTCAACGTGCAATCATGGCAGCTTCTTCGGGGGCTATAGCCCCGTCACGCTACTCAATATTCGACAGGATCAACCAGATATCTACAGATGACGATGAAATTTTTCAAGTGATCGAAGAGTTAGAGAGTCATGTTCAAGAGTCCAGTGGATGGCGCTGGCACTCGGAGTCAACTCAGCGAAGTCAAGACAACATCTTCGCTACCTACGCATCATTTCTCACCGGTTTACGCATCATTAGTGATGACTTAGACCAAAAGGAGAAAGAGCTTGCGATGTTTCCGCCTGACAAGGATGAGTGTTTTAAACGCCTTAAGCTATAAGCACCAAATCAATCCTAAATACTATCACCCACTCACTAATCTGCTAGCTATATCACTTTCATTGCTAAGTTTAGCCAGGGACGCGCCCGTAATACATCAATTTCCTACCGTGGCCTTGTACGCCACCGTGTAGGATTGATCTTTTGGCACAAGAGGATCCATACCAAGCACAGCATCACCACCACATCCCCCAATCACGCTCAGCTATTTAACGCAATCACCGAGGCTATGAGATACGCGGTCTCAAAGCTAGGCGTAACTATTGGTGCAACTATCCAATTCACCAAAGTTGGGTTGCCGGAGTTACGCCAGCTTATAGACTATGATACCCTTCATAGTGCATCTATCGAGGTATCTAAGGGCCATCACCTAGCATGGTGTATTGAAAGAGTTTGCGCTGTACGGCTAGGGTCTATTGGCACCACCCGCCAGGCGACCATCAGCGGCCAACCATTTCTCACTTGGGGTGACGTCCAGATCACCCGCTCCGGGTCACCCCTCAAGTTCCAGGTTGCAATCACATTCAGAAACCTAAAGACTAACCGCGAGGATCCTGAGGAAGGAATAAGAAAACCAAACCAATCAAGGTCCCTTACATGCGTGGTCAACTCACCCTCCCAAGTTGATAACCTGGTTTTCTCTATCCCTCATCGACTACTTGTCATTGCGCTTCGACGTGGCATTATCGATGGTATAAATACCATCAATGAACTCATTAACGACCAACGCTACAATATCATGGTAAGCTAAAATGAAGTTTATACGGCTGGCTAAAGCAAAACTAACTACCTATTTGCAGATCAACCGCAAGCACCTATCCAAGCCGATTATCCTAGGAAGCAAACCACGAGGCTTGGAGGTGAGTGAGAAAGCGGCGAGCGCTGCATCGCTGACTAATTACCTTGCTCTTCGTGGTTTAAAGATTGGTTGCGCTGAAAGTTTGACTTTTACATCCATTCATCGTCGTGCAGCGGGTAATCTCACCCGTGCGGTTGGACGTGATGCTGCAAGAGTTATTATGAACCATGACCCCGAGACCCGGACACTAGAGAAGTATTACCTTTCCATTGATGATCAAATTAATGTATCAGGGATTTCATTAAGTGAGTCCGGAGATCTAGGCAGTAAGGGTTACTCTCGACAGATGGATAAGGCAAGAACTCTGGCTATCTACACTCTATCAAGTCAGAAAGCCTGCGAGATCCATGGCCCGGCTATCAATGCTTTGATAGTGAAGCTAATGGCCTCTAACCCGGGTTATCCCTATACCGCCACGCCTTCAGACCTAAAGAACTACAAACGACGAATCCGCCGGGTTGCACTACGCTCACTTCTTGATGATGAGGTTCAGAAACAACGCCGAGAAATAGGCACTGAAGAGTTCAACAACCGAGTTAAGCGACTTACCAGTTCAAAGATAATGGACCTGGTCTTGCAGAAGGCACAAAGCCAGTTGAGTATCGCAAGCGAAAACGATGAAGAGATTTCAAGTGAAGAGAAGAGTCTCTTCATTGATGATAACACTCAACAAATCATCCATAACCAAGAAGAGAATGCAGAAGACGACTTAGAAACTCAATCTATGGGTAACAATAACTCTAAGATCTACCGCGAGCTAGATAAGGACGATGAGGATGATAGCCCAACGGACTCCGACGTCGAGATTGATTACGCAACTGCAGCTTGCACCTTCATGCAAACCCTTCTCGATAATACGTTAAGCCAGCATAAGGATTTAAAGAACAATCCCGTCCGCTGCCCACTCTGTCAGGAGGATGATACCATCACTGACCCTACTACCAAGGTACATCTCCAAGTTTCATTAGATTAAATAAAGCCAGTGCCTAACTAGTCTCCTCTAGAACAAGGATTGGACCATCCAGGTTAAGCTTAATGACCATATAAAAACGTACTTTTATACTCCCAGAGCCAAGTGGATCTGTCGCGCTGAGCTAGACTTTAATGCCAGTGATAAAGATGTGGTGACATGCCCTTATTATCAGCAAGTTGGCATCACCAAGCGTTTTTCCTCGGTGAAGTATCTAGTAAAGCATATCGAAGGGGTCACCGACCCGGACCATCAGCATTACGCTCGCGAAGACGGGTGGTTGAGCCCAAACTGGGCAAGTCACCCAGAGATGAAGTCTACCTCATCACGCCGAACTGATGAAATTCAGTTCCGCCAGAAGGTTGCATTTATAGGGCTTCCATACTCCGATTCTCAAGCAGTACCTAACCCTGTACTACACAAGAGCAGGATAGGTATTATCCTAGCACCTAGACCATCACCAAAGGTCCCGCATTACAACACCAAGTTCCTCACCGGCAATAACATGTTTAAGCCACCTGGTCCCTCTTGTCTTACTGACTATATGGCTTCTATTATTGCCAGCACGCCTCAACCACCCCCTTGGACCACTTCTATCATCCCTCCTCACCTACGGGGAGTCATTGTGTTGAAGAGTCCTTATGCAGAAGATCCGGTGAAATCTACTGGCAAGAAGCGACAAGGAGAAGAAAGCATTGAGGCACCTGCTACTAAAAGACATCAACCGGAGCCAAAGGAATGAGCAATTGTAATTTAGGGTGAACGGTTGCAGTTACGATTGGGGGTCAACAATTTTGGTCGAGGGTGCGTAAGCGGTTTTGATTAAGGGTGAGTAATTATGATCGAGGGTAATTGCTTCTAGTTGAGGGTGGGTAAGGGGATGCAGGTAGTAAACTGTTGACAATGGATGAGCGCTTAATGAGAGCTTTAATTAGATGCATTAATGTATGAGTATATGGAAACCATAAACCATAGATCGCAATTTGATTTTGGTGAACCTTAGCCAAAAAGGAAGGAGCGACGACCGCGCTAGGAGTCGAACCTAGAATCTCTAGAGAATTGGAAATTGGTGAGCCGAAATCTAGCGCCTTAACCATTAGGCCACGCGGCCGGAATCTTCGTTTGATGAAGTTTTGTAGTGGCGTTGGAACTCAAGTTCGTCCAATCAACGGCTCAAGACGTTTACTTTGTGTTTGACTTCTTGTTTTCAACTTTGAAGAGCTGATTTTGTCTTGAGTGGCTGAATTAGGCTCGCGAATTACGCTTAAACTGTGAGTAATGTTGTGATACTCTTGTAGTTGTGGTAAATCAGGACAGCCGTCCTCGAGCAGTCTCAACAAACTGACTTGTGTATTCTGGTGTGTTCGCAACTTGCCGGATAATTCTATGAGTGCTCGTCTTATTGCGGCTACTGCCTTTCCCAGAAGACTCAGACATGCTGAGAAACTCAAGTTTCGAATACAGACTACTCTGTGGTTTGAAGAACCTCAGGCAGGCATTTATAGGTGGAATGACCAGCTCATCGAATATGGCGAACCTTTTCAGGTTCAACTATGATAGCACAGCAGGTATAGTGGGGTACTCAATACATATTCTTAACAAAGATCTTCACCTTGTCAGGGAGAGTTGTAGTCATCCAGTTGTAGTTATACATTGTCTTTCGTGGGTTACTCTTACAAGCAAGTCCGCCATTTTATGCACCTTCCTTGACTTCTTTAATCTCTTGGGCCTCTTTAACCTGTTTCACATCTTTGACTTTGACCTCTTTACCATCTTTATCATCCGAAGACGCCAGTAGCAATGCAATAGCAGGCTGGAAAGCAGCCGCCTTCTTGAAATCGCCCAGCTTGACATTCATGTGGTCAAACGCCATCAAAACATTGGGAACCTTTCGTCCCTCTCCCTCCTTCAACGACTCAGACTTGACGTACCGTTGTGAGAAATGCGTCAGCAGCGTGTTCTTGGCCTCCATATTGTACGCAACGTCTAGAGCCTCACCCATGGTGGAGTGACTCTTTTTCTTAGCGTGAGATTGCATATCGTCATCAAAAGTGCACTCGTGGACAAGGAGATGTGCGCCCTTACATATACGGGCAAAATCGTATGAAGGACGACAGTCTCCTGAGTATGCAATGCGTAAACCAGATGTAAGCTCAAGCTCTGTGGCAACGGAAAGCCAGCAGTGCGGGACGGAAACACGTGTAATGGCCCTGATACCGAAGCTGTTGTCCTTGATGATTTCACAACGGCCAAAGTTTTTGCTTTCGTGTACTCCATCTTTATGATGAGGGAAGTATAGCCGGTTGAACCCAAAATCATCGACCTGAGAGACCTCCCCGAGAAGATCCCTGTATCTTGAGATACAGGAAATAGCTAACTTGGCGTTGCTGTCGTTGATAGTATGTTCGTACCAAGCTTTAATCAGAGAGGGAGTGCCCAGGTGGTGATCGGCGTGAAGATGGCTAATCACGATGCACTTCAAATCTCGTAGGATATTTCCTGTTTCTTCCTCTCCGTAGAGACGTAGAATTTGACCCAAAGTGCCCTCGCCAACATCGAGAAGGTAGTTGCCAATGCCAGGGACACGAATCAGCGTCGCTGAGACATTACGGTACTTGCCCGGCATTGAAGAGCCGGTACCAAGAGGAATGATTTCGGCGTCTGGGTTGGGAATATCCTTCGCTTCTTCTTCTGCCTTCCTGAGGAACTCAGGATCAGAAGTCTCTGTATGAGCCGTATGCGCCAGCTCCAGAATCTCTTTACCGACGGACATGGCTGTTTCCAGGAGGTTGGGGAAGGGTACAACTACCCCATCGTCGAATTTAAGACGGGGCATAAGGCTGATCTTGTTTCCAGCACGGCCAGATTCGACTTGCGATCCAGAAGGCAATTTTCCCTGTACGTTGTTGTCGAACTTGAGTAGACTGAATCTGGCGGGATCTACCATACGTAGCTTGGTCTGCAACTGAGCCGGCCCAGCAAGGGAGATCATGTTGGGACATGTGTCTTTGGCGCAGAAAAAGTGCTTCATCCCGGAGTGTTGATCGACGAAGTTTTGGATTCTGGCATCATCCGACAGTCCAGGACCCAGGATCCAGTATACGGCCACCACATCGGACATCAACTCGGGGTTCGTCCATTCCGGTCTCTCCATGAAAGCGTCGATGAGATCGCGCGAGTCAATGTCAGCAACGATGAATCCCTGACCTGGCCAATCCTCGCCAATGATCATCTCAGGGGTCACAGTGACACCGTCCCCTGTTTGTATAGAGGAGCCCGCAATCAACGTTTTGTATTGAGCCACAGGTACCCCGAGCTTCTTGGCTTTTGCTGCGTCGAATTTGCCTCGGCGAGGAAGGCATTTGACCAGGTAGGACATGGAACTTTGACTGTATCTCGTAGGAGGCAGTGGTGCCATTGTCAGATTGGGAAGTGCAGATTTTTGTTCCGGTATTTTGGGGGGAAACCTCCATAGGTTCTCATTTTCTTGCTCAGGGGAAAGTTCTGAGTTGCCAGGCCTGGGGCCACTGTACATTTGAAAGCCATTTCTTCCACGTTTTTTAAAAACTGGTTCGTCTAAGGAGACCTCTCCTAACTTTACAGGAACGATTATGCCATTTGCACGCAACGTGCCATTGAACATGAGACCTTCAACCATGGCACGGGCATATTCAGGATCTGAGAGAGTTGATGCCTCCTTAAACTGTGACTTCGGGGAGTCGGGGATGTCCCCAACGATGGGGCTGGAGCGACGACGCTTCTTGGGGCTGCTGGAGCGCTCTCGTTGAACTGGGATTTTCCACACACGAAGTGAATCATCTTTCCAGTCAGGCTCCAGACTTTCGATAGTTTGTAGCCGGGGATCTTCTCTGTGTTCGTGCGTCTTGACGTAAACGGGCTGCCGTGTAATGACGGGACGACAGGCAGCCAGAGTGTGATTTAAGTTCTCGCCAGCATGAATATGAATGATTCCAGCACGAGATTCCTTGACAGGTTTACCTCTCGCCTTCCTCCTCTCGTTCTCGAGCGCTTCCAGTTGCGCGCTCGCTTCCACCGCGCCACCAACTGTGAGAATATAACCAAAGAGACCTCCAACCTGTTGCCACGAGACAGCGCCACTGAGGAAGATTTGTTCCGTTCCTCCCATTCGAGTCCTGCTGCTCTGGAAGGCTCTCTGAGTACCTTCTTCGGGGCGCCCGAAGATATACGTGCGCTTGTCAGTCTGGACAAGGAGGCAAGTGCCTGGAGTGTCGACGGTCGGGGCCGACGCAATTTCTATCGAGGTCGACATTGCGTGTGTGTAGCCGTCGTTGAAGGATACTGGAGCTGTAGCGAAATCACTTGGTGTGAATAAGGACTTTCTTGGTGTCCCTGGCGAGAACAAGCGGCTGGTAAGGGAAGAAGACCGCCTATCAACAAAAGGTCCAGGTGAAGGTGAGGGGGAGGGGCAGCGAGAGTGAAAAGATGGTGATGATAGCCGACTAGTAGAAGTAGATAAATTCAAGAGGCGTCGACGGCCCCATATCTGCATGAGTAAAGCGTATATAGGACGTTGTAAGAAAAAGAATGTGATACAAATGCTGTATCAATGGCCTATATCATGGTTTAGTACCCTATTATTTCTTGCCTTTGATAATAAGTAGATGGACGTCTTTTTTTTTTCTACGACGCGGCGAATGACTCCCGCTTCCGCGTTGCGCTAGTCCGCGCTGTCACATGCATGGCTTTAATTGGATAGGTGGTTATAAGTTGACCCGATTACCCTATACATCTGCTCAACATAAGCTTGTATCAACTTGTTATGACGATAAATACTAAACAAACAAACAAATAAATGTATCGACTTGTTGGCCTGTAAATACAAGCAATTGTGCCCTGCAATAAGACCAAATGCTGAAACAAGAGCTGTGTCCTTGATCTGCAGTCCTGCATTGCTATCATAACTCCATTCAGCATGAAAGCATCAACGCCATCTATAATCGACGGGAGTCACACCGAAGCGTGCTCATCCCTCAGGCATCACTGACTTTCTAGTCAGTGACAAAGAATAATAATATCACTGACATTAAGTTCTTTTATCAGTACATCCAAAGTTCTACAAAGAATAATGGAGGCTCGTCCATACAAATGACACGAATGATACGAACAAGAAGGACCCTGATTTGGAGAATGTGGGGTAACACTCAAGCGCGGTCAGAATATTATTGTCATCATTACAATAAATTAATAATACGTAGAAGTATCAAAACGTTAAATGTGTACACAAATGCATAACGACTCTGAAGCTATTCGCTTCGTTTATAGCCGGGAACAACTACCGAGCTTTGGTATATATCTTGGCCAATAATCATCCCGGCCAACATAACCTCAAAATGACTCGGTCGATATACAATTCGTCGCTGCTACATGACTCTTCTCTATCAATGAGGTCACGTAAAAGTTCACTGTGGGGAAGTCAAATCCACCCTCCATGCTTTATCACTGATTACAAACAGTCTTAGCTAGCCTTAGCAAGCTCGATCAACCATGGTAGACCCGGGGGAGCCCCTCGATAACCTAATGGAACCCCATAGTTTTGAACCATCCCAATCTCATCCTCATGAACCGCCTTTTAAAACCACTCATAACTAAAAGACTCTTTACCACTTCTCGCTTCACAATGGGAGACGCCATCAAGCGCAATCCTCACCCAGACTTCAAGGGCGTTGAGGCATCTCGTCCTGAACTTGATACCGCTTCTGAGTTTCGCTACACTAAGACCGCTGATGCGGACTGGGCTTTTGGCTCAGGCGCAAACAGGCTTGCAAAGGATGATGCGGGCAAGAAGCATATCGCTATAGATCCTCATGAGGAGGGCCGTCCTGCGGGCTTCAACTATAAGCTTATGATCTCATCCATCGTGCCCCGTCCCATCGCCTTTGTCAGCAGTCAGGCTCCTGACGGAACACACAAAAACTTGGCGCCTTTCAGCTACTTCAACATGGTGAACCATGACCCGCCCATGTTTGTCGTTGGTTTCTCATCCAGTCTTGCTGCTGCCAAGGATTCGCTGCGCAATGTCTCTGACTCGGGCGAGTGTGTCATCAACATCATTTCTGAGCACTTTATCGAAGCCGCAAACGCATGCAGTGTTAATGCCCCTTACGGAGTGTCTGAGTGGGATATCTCGGGCCTAACACCCTCATACGACTGCGAGACTGTCAAGTGTGCTCGTGTGCGTGAGGCTATTGTCAGCATCGAGTGCAAGCTCGACATGCTCAAGGAATTCGACAGCAAGGCACGACCAGGCAACAAGTCGGGCACCATGGCTGTTTTCGAGGGTACACGATTCTGGGTTCGCGAGGATGCGTTAAACGAGGAGAAGAACTTGGTCGACCCTGGTGTTTTGAAGCCGGTCAGCAGACTGGGAGGAATCACTTATGCAAGAGTTACTGAGGCGTTTGAGCTGCCCAGAACAGAATTCCAGAAGGATGTTGGTGGCCAAGCAGGACTTGAGGAGATCCAAAAGAAGCAGAATAAATAAACTAGATGGGGACGTATATATTCATCAAGACCTGGACCCAAAATACAGATAGAACATGGAAGCACAATTTGGTCTTCCAAACAGAAAAGTCTCATGCAATGCAGCTCCCCAGATTTGATGTCAGCTTAGCTCATTCTAAAACTTCCCCTCACTCTCATCGTAAACCGAAACCTCATAACTAAATCGTATATAAGAAAACCACAAGCGACATAGTGCAAGCCTAATCACAGCCATGGATATCTCCCAGTATATAGGAAAGAAAGCCTATATAATCGAATGCAGAAACAAATATAAACCCAAACGCCGGTAGCTGAGATGCTCAAAGATAGAAGCTTTTTCCAGGTTTAGAAATGACAAATTCGCATCCTAATTGCACCTCGCTCTCGTAATCGTGTAGCTGCTCCAATATCACCTCGCCCCTGTCAGGACCGTCGGTCAAGTGGTCCTTGACATGGATTATGACGACTTGAAGGCCCTCAAGAGGTTTTCTCGCCACAGGTACAGATGTGATCGAATCAGACTGGTTGAGTGTCAACTCTGCTGTCGGTGTAGCGAGGTGTGGTGTCGGAGGCGTATCAGGGCCTGGGGGCATATAGTCTGGTGTCGAAGCTTTGAGTGTCTTGGGAGACACGGGGTCTTCTGATGTGAAGTTGGCAAGCGAGGGGTTCCTTCGAGGAGCCTCATCAGCTGTGCTGCCCATACGCTTGCGCTTCTTAGATTCGTTATAGCGCAAATTGCGAAAGTGTTCAACTTGCCCAGCGAGCGCACGCAGTTCCTCTATGACGAACTGGGGCTTCAGATGGCCATATAGCCGGTCGTTGATTTCCGAGTCATCATGGCTGCATTCGATAAAAATTGCCTTGAGGTTTCCCGATGCAATCTTTGGTGCTGCTTCTTGCCAGATCTGCGAGTTCCTTGGACTTAGTGATAAACTGTCGGGCTCAACGTCTCCGAAAATCAGGACTTCGCGGTTGGTTATGGGATCCTGGATGAAGTATGCGCTAGAATCGACGACACACATACGCTCCTGTTCGGGCGGAGCACCCATGGATATAGAACCAAAACCTTGTGAAAGTAGGACTGAGCCTCGGTGCATGGCTCCTGGATAGTAGGAATTTGAACGTGCAGGTGGGCCTTGGGCCATGGACATGGGCATGGATGCATCGTGGCTACCGAAGCGGGTACTAGCACTTGATGTAGATCCCCTATGATCGTGCTTCTCAAGACAATGACCGTGACTCACGCTCCATGTCTTGACGAGGAGTCCATCAGCGACTTCGATATAACCTCTAGTCTCGCCGTCGCCGAGTGAAGGGCTTCCTCCTTCAACCAGTCTCATGTAAGTCACCAGACCTGCTCCGTTGTTCTCATCACTGAGGTTAGGCCATATAACGTTGTTGAAGATGTGCTTCTTGAAAGCCTGAATTGTACCAGGCAAAGCAGCCAGTTTCTTGGGCCTTGTTCCTGGAAAACCAGCAGTGTTGACAACGAAGCCTGAGATGTGATCGAGATGAGGGTGTGTGATGAGATATGTGTCAACAAGATGTCGGGTAACGAAAGCAGCATTAGCAGAAGCTGAAGAGTATGGAAGCTCAAGGCCTGCAAAAGGGCCTGTAGTGAGTGTGAAAGGAGGAGGCGGCGGCGGTGATGGTATGAATTCTTCCATAATACGTGTAATAGCTGAAAGATGAACGCCAGCATCAACGGCGATGATTGACCCACGATGCCATTTTGCACCAACAGAGCGAACCAAGAATGCCGTTGTGTTTGATTCTTGAGGACCACCTCCAGAGCCCTAGTGATAAGATTAGTGAGAGCTCGATCATGATATGGCTATACGAGAAATGAGTGGCACATGGCTGGGAGGAGTCCGGTCATGATTAACTATGAGAACGTATGCGCATACACGGCAGGATAAACGCCACATTATGCGACGCGTTTCTCTTCTTTCGGATCTGTATCCGAGCCGTTTCTCATATCATGACATGGCCGATGATGACTGAATTTGTATCGCATGCAGTGTAAACAAACGAGGGAGGGAGAGGATAAGGTACTAAGGTTTTTGGAGGAACGTACCAATACAATCACCTGCAGAGCAGGTTTCGTGTCTGCCACCATTATTTAACGGTCGTAGGAAATAAAAGAAGATGAGAGAGTCAAAGATCAAAAGACTGTTGACGTTGACAGACTCGATCAAAGCCTGGGAGGACTAGACTAGACCCTCGATGGTCGATGGGTGTGACGGTTGGGATAGATTGGATCTAACTTGATTGTGGATGTGGAGCTAACCCGAGCTAGAGCTAGAGCTAGAGTTAGAGCTACTGTAGAGCTGGGAGGCCCTGCAGCTAGAGTGATCCCGGGGCGGTTGACCCACTAAAGAGGCCTGTAAGGTACCGCCTGAAAGGTTCAAGCAGAAAAGCTAAAAACTGGGGACCTGATCTTTCTCCGTTTTGCTCGCTATCACAAGCCGTCTCCGTCACTGGCGGCTTTGTTAGTAACTCCGGAATGAGATTGGTCAAGGTAAAAAAGGTTAAGAATCACCTGCAAAAGAAAGTGTGGACAGTAGTTGAGTCTATTGTAGTTGAATAGCCAACTGCAGCTCTTGGATATTTCTCCGAGGGACTGGAGAGCCCGATAAGGGTTGCAACCTTTGGAACGAACACGGTAACGTAGAGATGGAACCCAGCGAAGGACAATATAGTGATAAGATAGAACAGGAAAACCGAGGATCCGAAAAAAAAAGAGGGAGGAGGAATGAACGGTAAAACTACACGTGATTGTTCTGTCGTTCTATCGTCGTGTTCTGTACCACTAGAACTAAACCTGCAAATGCCGTGCAACCGTTGATTGATATATGTGATGCGCTTCGCTCTCGCCGAACAATCGATAGTGTACTTGACCACGTTGACCCTTGCTCCGATCCCTTGGCGGGTATGCAGATAACAAAGGTATTTATGTGGTATTCGTGTGTCTTTATATGAATGACAAAGAGACTTGAGGATGTAGAACAAAAGACCCAAGATCAAAGACTCGAAGACCCTGAATTGGCAGCTTCTTTATGTTCTGCACCTGGCCTCGCACTTGCCGATACCGATGCAGCTTCGGCTCATCTCCCTTGTCATGTCATAACGTATCACTCCAATATCTCACCTGTCACGTCTTGCCGCTCAGCCCAAAAGAGGAATCACCAGCAGCTACATGCCTCCGAGTTGTGAAGCAACAGTTGCCGGCTCAGCTGCAAGGCCAACCTTGTTTAGCGGCCTTAAGAGCTGTAAGCCTGCATCGGCGTTTCCGTAACCCCCTCATTCCAAAAAAGGTTCCCCCACCAAACGTCACTCACTAACGTTAGAACGGGTGGGCTGTTAGCTACCTGGCCCTAGCTGCATGCAAAAGGTCAAGAGCTTGGAGGAAAGAGAGATAGAGACAGCCTGGCCGGGCGTTGATAGCCTTTCACTGAGTGGGTTTCTTTCAAGCTTGGACGGAACAATGCTTGTTCCATGATAAGGAAGATCGTGTCAAAGATGGTCTGTGATGTTTCTTTAGATCGGGGACTGGATCTTGGGTTGAGCCGTGCGCTTGTCAGTTATAAAGTAGGTAGCATTTGTAGGTGGTGGCTTGAAAGAAAGGACCCCTGACGGTGGGTGATACGTATCGTCCTCGTACGAGGAACGAAGAGACTTGAAATGTAGACAAAGATACCTAGCAAGTGTAGCATTTTTAGAAACAATCTCATGCTGAAACCGAGTTCAGTTGGGCAAGTTACTACGAGTTGAAGAAGAAGTTTGCCCTCAACTTCAACTCTGTCACAATGTGGCTACTTTGACATTTCAAGAGGAAATCTAGGAGCAACACAAATGATAGAGGCATGTTCACAATTTGAAGGATAGTTGAAACAGTTCATCGAAGTAATTCTTGTACAATTCTCCTCAAAGGAAATCCAAGCTAAACAAAAACTCCAAACTCCAAACTAAAACAAATGCGTATGCCAAAACAGAAATCTAATGCGCTCATCGCTATGCTGCTTGTATCTGGGGTATCAAATGATCAAAACAAAGCATTCTACAAGTCTGAAAACTCTAAACAAAACCATCTGTAAGAAACTTTTGCCCAGGTAGATCTCTGACCCGCAGAGATCCATACCTATGGTCCTTCTTTTCCTCCTCCTTCATTTTCATCTTCATATCCATTTTCTTCTCCTGCTATACCCTAGGAGCCTACTGCTGCTACCTTTAGGGAGTTCTCTTCTCGATCACACGGCTGCTTCGGCGCAGAGGTGAGGGCTGAGCATCAGCTGCAGACGCTCGGGGACTTCGCCCAGCTCCGAAGGTAGGCATCGCCATCTGAA
This sequence comes from Fusarium camptoceras, assembly GCA_004367475.1. Classification (NCBI taxonomy): domain Eukaryota; kingdom Fungi; phylum Ascomycota; class Sordariomycetes; order Hypocreales; family Nectriaceae; genus Fusarium; species Fusarium camptoceras. The sequence continues at coordinate 31,115 of QGED01000223.1, read as the reverse complement.
CTCGCGACTGCTTACGGATACCGGGGGAGGAAGAACCAGAGTTTCGTTTGCGTTTATGATCCTGCACACCAGGGCTAGGAAGCTCGGACTCCAGAGCGCCAGTGGTGGGAGAACCGAACAGGCTTGAAGGAGTGTGAACTTCCTGGCCAGCGGGTTCACCATCCTGGACATAGATGGTGTCGCGAGTCTGAGAAGGGACTCTGCTCTTAGGTGTATGGACACGAATGGCATTGTCTGGCTGCTTGTGGAGGATCTCCAAGGGGTTTAGGATAATAGTTTCGGCAGATGGCGCTACTCGCTGAACAGGAGAAGTGATCTCACGTAAAGGCTCTCGTCGCTGGGCCGTGGGTGGAGGAGTGACAACATCGAGACCCTTTGCTTGCTCGTGTCGTCGCTTAGCGCGCATCTTGCTAAGCTTGTCTCGCGCGACATACTTGGAAAGGTCGCCCATGATGATCTCGATCGTCTTTCTTTCATCATCAGGCCTCAATGCGTTGCGCTTCTTGCGGCAGCTCTCACGGGCGTTGGTCTGGTGCTGGATATGGTAGTTACACAGCCTCCATGAGAGAGTATCTTCATGCAATGGATAAGGGACAGGAGTTGCTCCAACCTTTTTACGCGCGTTGAACCATGGCAAGATGACGCCTTTGACGACACCCTTGTAATCGTCTCGATTGATGGCGGCTCGGTTGGTCGCCTCGTGGGGGAGATCGCGATCATCAGGCTCCAGCTGGCCCTCCTCGAAGCATCCGTAAGGATCGATGCACTGCTCAAAGCACCAAAGATGCATGACACCAGCCATCTTGAAAGGATCCTTGCTGCCGTCAGAGGTTTGCTCGGGGAACTCGTCAAATGCAACACGATGCCAGCCGTGAAGAATGGTTCCGTATTTGGTAGGGCAACCAGCGTAGCGGCACTTCATGTCGGCGTCTTCTTGTCGACCCTTGCATTTAGAAGGGCTGTTCTGCAGCCAGATCCTGACCGGCCGAGAGCATTCCTTCAAGTAGTCGCGCAGATCCTCGGCACTAAACAAGATGTGTTCTTCAAGCTGTCCAGCTGGGAGATACTCGAGTTGAAAACCACCCTTAGTGACCCAGGGAGCAACCTGTCCCCAGGGAAGGTAAGGATGACCCCTTTTACCTACATTCTTGGTAATCCTTTTACCCTTGGAGGTACGAGTTGTGCGGCGGCTGATAGTCTTGGTGGTCTTCGCATTCTTCGCAGGGGGTTCGCCGTCCTCGTCGTCGATCTCGTCATCGTCCTTTTCAGTCCATTTGCGCTTGGGACGCTGTTGTTGCGGCTGCTGAAGCTGTGGCAAGGCGTGGCCCTGGAAGCCTGAAAGAGGGAAGCCCGGAAGAGGTGCATAGAGGCATGGTCCCCTATGAGTCGTGTAGCCACAGTACACGCATTCAGAAGCAAAAGACTGAACAGGAGTGTTAGCTCGAGATACAAAACCCGTGTTATGAGTGGGTTGCCAAACCGTTTGGTTTATATTGGATGGGTTCATGTAAGGCCCGACGTATGCCTGGTTTCCCTTGATGCCTGTCTCTGGGTAGGTGTACCAAGGCTGGGATGGGTTAAGGTGAACGGCATTGTCGTAAGGGGCCGAGTTAAGATAAGGGAGTTCATCAGCCTGATTAGGTGCTGCAGAAAATTCGGGTTGAGTTTGAACTAGCTGTTGATATTGCAAAGGTTGATATAGCCGAGCAGGAGCCTGAGGAGGTAGTGCAGATAATTGGCGATGAGCTTGAGCTGGCTGTTGATATTGCACAGGTTGATACGGCTGAGCCTGAGCAGGAGCTTGAGGAGATGCCGCAGACAAACCGCGTTGAGCTTGGGCTGGCTGTTGATGTTGGACAGGTTGATACGACTGAGCCTGAGCAGGAGCCTGAGTAGGTAGTGCATAGAGTGGAGGTTTAGCTTGATCTGCCTGTTGAGGCTTCGCAAATTCACACATCACGCTAAGGGGGCTCTCCTGGGGTTGTTGCTGCCCTTGCTCAAGGGAACGTCGGGCTTGTCGAGGTTGTTCCTCTATGAGGTCAGGCTGAGATGAGTCGTAGGGGTAGTTCGAATGTTGCAATTTAGGGTCCACAAGTAACTGTTCATCAAAACAGAATTGCCCAAAATCAAAGTCGCCATCAGTCTGGAAGTCTACAAACCGGAGGTCAACCTCAAAGTTGTCAAAGTTATCCAGCTGATCTGCCGAGTTGTTATGAACAGGCGCCATGGTGTTTGAGTTGGTGTTTTCGCTACCTTGTACTTGTAAATCTGCAGAGTTGTTCACAGAAGGATCTAGGTTACCAGAACCGTCCATTGTGCGTCGAATCAAGACAGATTGGTGTTTCGATAGTAAGTCAAGAGTAGCTTTGGAGCGGTGAAGCTAGGGATGTAACTGGGGAGATTAGATTGATGGGTTTGTATGATAGAATGAATCGAATGGAACGAGACGATTAACGTCAACTTTATATTATTATCAAAACGAACAAATCTCAACTGAACAAATATAAAGAATCATTGTCCTTGGTACACGGCTTTGTCAAGAAGAAAGCCGTGCCAGAACACGATCTGGAAAGCCACGATGATGAGTACTTGGGACAAGGACGCAATTTCCCCGAACGTAGTTGGTGTGCTCAACTGTCTTTGTCTGGTGGCACCGAACAAGAAAGGACACAACTCGACCGAGTCGAAGCATCGAAGCATCGAAGCCGAGTTCCATTTTTGGGAACACACATGTTGTTTAAAGCATCTGGCACCATGTTAGTACCAAAGTCATGAAAGACGAGGCAACGCCAAAGGATTAATTGCAAGAAAGAGGGTTGATCAGATAAAAATGCATATGTTTTCTACACAAGGTTTCAGAACAGGTCTGTGTTATGTGTGTCTCATCATAGAAATAGGAACATGTTCAAAGAGTAAAAGAGAAGTAGTAGACATACCATATGACTTGCGCCTGGAGAAGAGTTGTAGCCTATTTTGGTCAGTGGAATCGGGTCAATGAAGCAAATGAAGAGGCTCTTGCTCCTCTTGGAGAGAGCTAGACTGGACAATGCATGGCATCAATCCATCTGCAAGTCATTCCGCACCGACCTGAACTAAAAGGTAGTCGACCCTTTAGCAAAAGTTGTTGCTGGGAATGCTTGTTCAGTGTTGGAGAATAGTGAGTGAGACAGAAGTTTTTGAGGATCGTGAGGAAATGTTAAGTTTGGTATTTGATGTGGGCCCGGTCCGGAGCAATAGCCTCCCGACCGTTGCCCATCGAGGACACAGGATAAGTACTTTGAAGTTTGACTGTATTTAGAGTCATATCATTGAGTCTAGTCATTACATGAAGCTTTATTATAGGACCGATAACTCGTTAAAGATTATCGACTTGGTGGTTTGTAGAGGTAACAAGGTCGTCAAGTCGAAACGATCGCATCTCTTTGTTTACTTGCCGTTGAGGTAGTTTCCCCAGTAAATTGTTGATGGAACATCATCACGGAGATATATCTCGTACTATCATAGGACTGCGCCGCTCTAGACAAACTGATACGGAGACTTTTAAACCTGCTGATCACGATGATCACCGAAGCTATTCCGAAGCAGAGCTTGACGTTCAGGGTCATCCATCTTGTTTTTGGTCTGCTATCGCTCCAACATGGTTACCGGCATGGCGCTAAGACAAAAATCAGCCACTATTTTTAGCGGCCAATGTTCCTCTTACGACACAATACAGTGGAGAAGTTAGTGCAGGTCGAAGGAGGGGCACCAGTGAAAGGGTGCAAGTCTGAGTTGCGGGCGGATTAACCCGCCCAAAGGGACCGTATTCAGTGCCCAGAAAAACTGGTTAAAGTGGTAATGACCCGGGAAGTGATACAGGCTTAACACAACACAACCAAGACAGTCCAGGGGCACCCCGCCCTTGATCCAACGGGCCCTGTTTAGAGAACCAATAAAAACATCTTGTTGTCCGCCCTCCAAGTCTTCAGTTCAGACTACGTCACGAGACTCTGTTCTCCCGCCGGGTCCCTTCAAGTTACCAGTGAGAGACCTCCGTGGCTAACCTCGATAATCCACCAAACCTTCTGTACTCGATCTCATCTTTTGAGCGGCTGCATCAGGTCGTCAGAATAACCGCCATCATGGCTGAAGTCAGTCCAGAGCTTCAAGACCGGCTTGAAGAGTTGGATCGCGAGCTAGAGGTTAGTAGAATGCCCCCAATTGTTCCACAGATCCCCGTCTCCCTCTCAATGCTTTGCTTGCTTGGCGCCCCAACTCGCCATTGCAGCTATTTTGAACCAAGTTTGTTGTCGCATGCGACGAAATATCATTCATTTGAGTTATTGTGACTGATCCGTCTTCTGCCATAGGAGGGAGATATTACACAGAAGGGGTAAGCTATTCTGCGACCGAAATACTCACAATTGCTTCTCAATTACTTACGCGCCCGTAGTTACCAGAAACGACGAACCCAGCTTTTCTCCCAATTCCTCGGTTCTCCTCCACCTCAAATTGCTACTCTCGCCGAGCCTCAGTCTGGTCTTCGCATACACTCTCCCGACGACTCGGCCCATCCTTCAGGCGATGGCCACCGCGCCGCTGCATACGCCGCCCTCGGCAGCAGCAGCGGTCCAATTCCAGACTCACCAGACGCACCTATATACCGACCACATTCTGGCTATGCTCCCTCAGAATCACCAAGACCCCCTCCGTCAGAGCCACCGGCTTCACTGCTACGACCTGGGGGCTCTATGGCTGGAGGATCGACCGCTGCGCACCGCGACTCTCTTTTCTTCTCTCCCTCCCATATCGAACCTGAAACCCGAACGGGCACCATGATGTCTGGCGATTATGCTTTTAGACCCGAGCAACAAGGTTCGTACGTTGACCCGCACCAACAGCAACAGCAGCAGTTTCAGCAGCAGCCACCGCCACAGCAGCAGTATGATAGTCGAACTGCGACTCTCCTCGATTCACAAGGATACTTCTCAGACTTTGCGGGACAGCAACATTATGAGCAGGGCCAGACTGTTGAATATGGAGGACCCCAACAGCGATATTCTTCCAGCGATGCCTTTTCTCCAACCGCTGCAATGGCACCTCCGATGCTTACGACCAATGACCTTCCGCCGCCCGAGGCCCTCGAGTACCAGTTGCCCCTTGACCCTCGTGAGGTACCGTTCGCTATCCAAGATCCTCATGACGATTCTACGCCAATGTCAAAGTTCGATAATATCGCAGCCGTACTACGACACAGAGGCCGAACGATTGCCAAGAAACCAGCGTATTGGGTGTTGGACAGTAAGGGCAAGGAGATTGCTTCAATTACGTGGGACAAGCTGGCATCCAGAGCGGAGAAGGTCGCGCAAGTCATTCGTGATAAGAGTTCTCTGTACCGAGGTGACCGAGTTGCTCTCATCTACCGCGATTCGGAAGTCATTGATTTCGCCATTGCCTTGCTTGGATGCTTCATTGCTGGAGTGGTTGCTGTTCCTATCAATGACTTACAGGATTACCAACGGTTAAACCATATTCTCACCACGACACAAGCCCATTTGGCGCTGACTACCGACAACAACCTTAAGGCCTTCCAAAGAGATATCACTACACAAAAGCTGACATGGCCAAAGGGAGTCGAATGGTGGAAGACAAACGAGTTTGGCAGTTATCACCCTAAGAAGAAAGAGGATGTTCCAGCTCTTGTTGTTCCAGATCTGGCCTACATCGAGTTTTCACGAGCGCCGACTGGAGACTTGAGAGGTGTCGTTCTCAGCCATCGAACTATCATGCACCAGATGGCCTGTCTCAGTGCTATTATTTCTACTATTCCCGGCAACGGGCCTGGAGATACTTTCAACCCATCTCTTCGCGACAAGAACGGCCGACTTATTGGTGGTGGCGCAAGCAGTGAGATCTTGGTCTCGTACCTCGATCCCCGTCAAGGTATTGGCATGATTCTGAGTGTACTCTTGACCGTTTATGGCGGCCACACTACCGTTTGGTTTGATAACAAAGCCGTTGACGTCCCTGGACTATACGCCCACCTCCTTACCAAGTACAAATCGACCATTATGATCGCCGATTATCCTGGATTGAAGCGAGCGGCATACAATTACCAGCAAGAACCAATGGTGACCCGAAATTACAAGAAGGGAATGGAACCAAACTTCCAAATGATTAAACTCTGTTTGATTGATACCTTAACTGTCGACAGTGGGTTCCATGAAGTTTTGGCTGATCGATGGCTGAGACCGTTGAGGAATCCTCGCGCTCGTGAAGTTGTTGCACCTATGCTTTGTCTGCCCGAGCACGGCGGCATGGTGATCAGTGTGCGCGACTGGCTAGGAGGAGAAGAGCGTATGGGATGTCCTTTGAAGCTTGAACTGGGAGAGGATACGGAGTCTGATGAAGAGAAAGAGGATATCGAGAAAACAGAGAAGCCAGCAGTTTCGAACGGTTTCGGCAGTCTCTTGGGCGGCGGCGGCACGGCAACAACCGAAGAAAGGGCAAAGAACGAGCTTGGCGAGGTTCTGTTAGATCGTGAAGCTCTTAAAACCAACGAAGTTGTGGTAGTGGCCATTGGAAACGACGCCCGTAAAAGGGTAACGGATGATCCAGGGTTGGTTCGAGTCGGTTCCTTTGGATACCCCATACCCGATGCCACACTGTCCGTTGTCGATCCAGAAACAGGCTTACTGGCCTCACCGCACTCCGTGGGTGAAATCTGGGTTGACTCCCCTTCTCTTTCAGGCGGGTTCTGGGCACAGCCAAAGAACACTGAGCTGATTTTCCATGCTCGCCCTTACAAATTCGACCCAGGCGACCCTACACCACAGCCTGTAGAGCCCGAATTCCTTCGAACAGGCCTGCTAGGTACTGTCATCGAGGGTAAAGTTTTTGTTCTTGGACTCTACGAAGACCGAATTCGGCAGAAGGTTGAGTGGGTTGAGCATGGTCACGAACTAGCGGAGTACCGCTACTTCTTTGTTCAGCACATCGTCGTGAGCATCGTCAAGAATGTTCCCAAGATATACGATTGTTCAGCCTTTGATGTCTTTGTCAATGATGAACACCTACCAGTTGTTGTGTTGGAATCGGCGGCTGCCTCAACAGCGCCGTTGACATCTGGAGGGCCTCCTCGACAACCAGATACAGCTCTACTAGAGTCATTGGCTGAGCGTTGTATGGAGGTTCTCATGACAGAGCATCACCTCAGACTGTACTGCGTTATGATCACAGCACCCAACACGTTACCACGTGTTGTCAAGAACGGACGACGCGAGATTGGAAATATGCTCTGTCGCCGAGAGTTTGATCTCGGCAACCTTCCATGCGTGCACGTCAAATTTGGCGTGGAACATGCAGTGCTTAACCTTCCTATTGGTGTAGACCCTATGGGTGGTATTTGGTCACCATTGGCTTCGGACTCTCGTGCCGAGTTTTTGTTGCCTGCTGACAAGCAATATTCTGGTGTCGACAGGCGCGAAGTCGTGATCGATGACCGTACTTCAACTCCCCTCAACAACTTCTCCTGCATTTCAGATCTTATCCAATGGCGTGTGGCTCGCCAACCAGAAGAGTTGGCGTACTGCACAATTGACGGCAGAGGCCGAGAAGGTAAGGGTGTCACATGGAAGAAATTCGACACCAAGGTCGCATCTGTTGCTATGTACCTCAAGAACAAGGTCAAGGTGAGACCAGGAGACCACGTCATCCTCATGTATACCCATTCTGAGGAGTTTGTCTTTGCCGTGCATGCTTGCATTTGCTTGGGTGCCATTATTATCCCCATCGCGCCTCTTGACCAGAACCGGTTGAATGAAGATGTCCCAGCTTTCCTGCACATTGTAGCCGATTATAACGTCAAGGCTGTGCTGGTCAACTCCGAGGTTGATCATTTGATCAAGATTAAGCCAGTGGCCAGTCACATCAAGCAGTCGGCCCAAGTTCTCAAGATTACGAGCCCTTCCATCTACAATACAACCAAGCCACCAAAGCAAAGTAGCGGGCTGAGGGACTTGAGATTTACCATCGATCCTGCTTGGATTCGGCCTGGTTATCCTGTTATTGTTTGGACATATTGGACACCCGATCAACGTCGAATCTCAGTCCAGCTTGGCCATGACACAATTATGGGCATGTGCAAGGTTCAGAAGGAAACTTGCCAAATGACAAGTTCAAGACCTGTGCTTGGATGTGTAAGGAGCACAACTGGTCTGGGCTTCATCCACACAGCTCTCATGGGCATTTATATCGGAACACCAACCTACCTCTTATCGCCCGTCGAGTTTGCAGCCAACCCCATGTCTCTATTCGTCACGTTGTCGAGATACAAGATTAAGGATACTTATGCGACACCACAGATGCTGGACCATGCCATGAACTCCATGCAGGCAAAGGGCTTCACCCTTCATGAACTTAAGAACATGATGATTACAGCTGAGAGCCGGCCAAGAGTTGATGTATTCCAGAAGGTCAGACTTCACTTTGCTGGGGCTGGTCTTGATAGAACCGCTATCAACACAGTCTACTCACATGTTCTCAACCCCATGGTTGCATCGCGGTCTTACATGTGCATCGAGCCTATTGAGCTCTGGCTTGACACACAAGCACTTCGACGTGGCCTGGTTATCCCCGTGGACCCTGAATCTGACCCTCTGGCCCTGCTGGTGCAGGACAGCGGTATGGTTCCAGTCTCAACCCAAATCGCTATCATCAACCCTGAAAGCAGAGTACACTGTCTCGATGGCGAGTATGGTGAGATTTGGGTTGATTCTGAAGCATGCGTCAAGTCCTTCTATGGTTCCAAGGACGCTTTCGATGCTGAGCGCTTCGATGGCCGAGCTGTTGACGGGGACCCCAACATTCAATACATCCGTACTGGAGATTTGGGTTTCCTCCACAATGTTAGCCGGCCGATTGGCCCCAACGGTGCCCAGGTGGACATGCAGGTACTGTTTGTCCTTGGAAACATTGGTGAGACTTTCGAGATCAATGGATTGAGTCACTTCCCAATGGATATCGAAAACTCTGTGGAAAAATGCCACAGAAACATTGTGCAGAACGGCTGGTAAGTAAATAATCCTAGACACGACATGATGAGGTTGCTAACAAGATCCAGTGCGGTATTCCAAGCAGGTGGTTTGGTCGTTGTTCTCGTTGAGGTCAACCGTAAGCCATACCTGGCGTCGATTGTTCCTGTCATTGTCAATGCTATTCTTAATGAACACCAAATTATTGTGGACATTGTCGCATTTGTCAACAAGGGAGACTTCCCACGATCCCGTCTGGGAGAGAAGCAGCGCGGCAAGATTCTCGGCGGCTGGGTTAGCAGGAAGCTGAGGACTCTTGCACAGTTCTCTATCCGTGATATGGACGCCGAATCTACCGCAGGTGATGTTATGGATCCTTCCAGAGTATCTATGGTTAGTGTACGAAGCGGAGGCGGCGCTGCTCCTGGATCTTCTAGTTTGAGAAATGTCGAGCCCGCACCTCAAATCTTGGAGGAAGAACATGACCAGACAACTCCCCGTCATGAATATGAGTCAGCACCAACGATGGTCTCCGAGCTCCCTGATGGCCAAGAAACACCAACGGGATTTCAGCACTCGCAGTTTGAATACCCAGCGCAACAAGCCAGCTCTCAACCACCGAGTCAACTAAACCTTTCCCACCAACCTGATCAAGGATTCGACATGGACTTTTCAAGGTATAGCACCATAGAACCTGAACAAGGTCCCGTCCACAGACGTCCAGTCCCAGGCCAAACCCAACAACCTCAGCCTATGGCAGGGAGCGGTCAAGCACCGCCCCAGATCCGGCTACCAGGTGTAGATGGACGAGAAGGAGGAGGTTTCTGGTCGCCTCAAGGGCAAGGGAATAACGAAAAGAGTGAAGAAGACTGGACAGCGGAGGCCATTATGCATATGAATCTGGCGGGTGATATGAACCATCCCCGATGATAATACATGACAATAAGAGCAACGGTGTGACAAAGCGGAGTCGGAGTTGGGAAGCATTTAGAAACTCATATAACAAACTTGGACTTGGAGCCCAGGAGCCTTTTTATCTATTACGTTTTCTTGACTGAAGTTTGTATTTGCGCATCTGTGAAAATGCCCTTGCTTGACAACACTGAAAGCAAGCATCTTTATGCATGAAACATAGAGCAGAGCTATCTAATCTTGCTCTTAGTAAACCAATTGTTCAATCAGTGACAATTGGGCATGCGAATTCTAGAGGTAGTCATAGTGGTCTTGCCCGCCCTCATTTGAGACAAAAAGGAATTGAGCATGGTCTCACATACACAACAAAAAAAGAAGATTGCCTACATGAGCAAAAGATAAACCAATCGACGCAGGCCTGATTCGAACAGACGCCTCCGAAGAGAATAGATTTCTAGTCTATCGCATTAGACCACTCTGCCACTGCGCCTTTAGCTGATTAGATGTTGGTCTTCGTGTCTAATTCTAGCTGTGGATTCTAGAGAGGTGGGTATCGTAGCAAAAGCAGACCTGGCTCGTGTCTATTCTATGCCAATACTATTATACAATCGTTGAAACCGTAATGAAAGAGAGACGTAATCATAATCGGATATCTTTCGTTGAGGTCGCTATCGGTTCATCCTTCTCTTTCTGTCCATGTCTGTGAGGGCACGTTTTATTAGTCCCTCTGCCTCTGCAATGACATCGTTTCCTCGTCGCCACGTATACAGGGCCACACCTAGGCCGTCTAACTGCTCGTGTGCTCTTGCTAATCTCCTCCTCCATAATTCAAGCTTCTTGTTTACTGCTTGAGGACCCATGTTAGGTGATCCCGCTGCTGACGTGTTGCCATCTGATCGGTAACCTGACGCCATTGAACCAAAAGACGTAGGAGCGTTCGCTGATGGTGGTGGAAGAGGGTCGTAGTCCACGTCCAGATTAGCCGACGACTGGGTAGGCCGTGGTGGAAGAGGGGGATTTTGATTCGAGTCCGAGATACTGGATGGTGTCCCCCTTCGACGTGGTGGAGGTGGAGGGGGACCACCACCTGAAGAAGCAGATCCAGAGCGACTTTGTGCTGGGATCTTGAAAGCCCCATTGCCACTGCCCGAGCTTTGCTGGGAAGAGTTATGAATCTGCTTAAGAGGATGGGGCGCAGTGGACTCCCTTGCCTGTACTCCCGGCCTTCTAGGCGGAGGAGGCGGAGGCAGCTCATCGGAATTCGTTCTTGATAGCCCCCTGTTCAACTCAGTAATGGATTTGGCACTCCTTAAAGCGACTGGCTTTGCTGGTCTAGGTGGAGCTGGTTTGCGCCCGCTGAGAAGGTCAGCAGTGCTGGCGCTTTTCACGTCAGAATTTTGAACCTGAGAAAGACCTGCGTTGCGATCGACTCTTGTCTGTCGAGGTTCATCCGAGAAGTCAATCAACGTGCCCATAGTGGGACCTGCCGATGGTCTTCTTTCTCCTCGATATCCACTAGAGGATAGGTTCTGATATGAAGATTTCCGTGACACGTTTCTTGAAGCTTCATGAGAAGGACCTGCAGTTTTTGGTCGATTGAGGTCGAATCCAGAGCTGAAGTATCCAGTCTCTTCGGGCGTTGTGACATCCCGAATAAAGACAGCTAGAATACGACCAGGATTTGACAGAGCGAGTTCTGTGTATACTTCAAGATCGGCTTCTCCGCTGTCTCCAACCAGTATGAACTTCCGCTCAGGAAAGTCCCTCAGAAGGCGATTGAGTGTAGATTTCTTTCGTTCAGCCACTGGCTCGAAGATACCTTGCAACATGCCACTGTACTGCTTGAGGTGAAGTGAGCCTGGCGGCAGACCGTGCATTTTGAAGAAACTGGCAAGTACAGGGAAGAGTTGCCATGGACTATTGGAGCAGTAGTGTATGCTGACTCCCATGTTGGCCATTCTGTTGTACCACTCCTTGACACCTTCAACCGAAAGATCGGCCAAATCACGAATGAACGTGTTGCGAAAGATCTCTTTAGCTCCTGCAGAAATATTGGATTTCTTGACTGTGTCGTCGATATCACTGATAACACTGACACCGTATGGCTCAATGACCTTGATCTCTTGAACTGCAGACAGATCCTCATCTGCCAGAACACGAACATGGGTCGGCACGAAGTCGAGGGCAGCGCGAATAACAAAATGCCCCGCATCGTTCGTCATGACGGTCTTGGACTGCGATTTGGTTTCGTTATAGAAGAAAAAAGTAATCGGGAGGGCGACGGATGGATTGGTCATAAAAGGGGCAATTCGAGCCATGAGATTGGCATTGGCGAGAACCAGGTCGCTGTCACTGAGCTCACCAGCATTGGTGGTATTTGATGTCATCGTTCTGGCTGACATCGTAGGACTGGAAGGGGCCGAGTCTGGAGATTGATTCCCCCTCCCCGAGGGATAATAGTAGCTATCCGTAGAGGGATCATCGACCTCGGGCGGCTTTTCACTAAAGCGTCCTTGATAGGCAACTTGCTTCTCACGTTGTCCTGTTCGCTCTATCCGCCGAGCTTCGGAATTGATCCTTTCTTGATCCCTTTCCTCTTCATGTATCTGGTGGTGCGAACGTGGGAGTCCAGTCCCTGGACTATATGCCTGGTCTGCTCGTGGGGCTGGGATGCCACTCAATTGTCGCGCAAGGCCGATCAAAATTCGATTCTTCCTCGTCATTGGACCAGTATGAGGTGCATAAATCCAACCGCGAACGTCGACATCAACAATTGCGTTTTCGTCCTCTTTTCGCTCCCATTCCTGGCGCCAAAAGTCCTCGTCTCTGATACTGCCATGCGGGGCATCACTGTCGTGCGCGGCTATCTCGCCCCAATCCTGTTTGGTGTGTTGCTTGGCATAAGAGGGGAACAGTACCATTTGGTCATCGCCTTTGACTACAATCGCAACATCCGGGAAAGCACCTGGGATGTGTATCCGTCCATGGTTTTCGTGTCCTGCACCAGCAGGGTTTGCTCTTGTTTGGTTGTATGATTCCTTGATCTCAGTGACCGCTGCCTGGCCGCTTCTGTACAGATTGCCAGCCATTGCTGCCAGGCGTTTCCTCCTATAGCCCCTCTCGCCATCTCCGGGGCTCGTCTCCCGGTTGGAACCGTATCCCATCATGGTTCCTGCTATCTGTGGTGTTTTATGAACCACTGAACCCTTAGTTCGGGTCCTCGCATGCTTAACAGGACGAGTCGCTTGCGATCCTAGCCAAAGCTGTCTGCCTCGGCGCCGAACAATGTCTAAGATGCGCGACTGGTCTGCGCGCCGTCGTTGGCGTTCGAGTAGGTAGCGATAGACTCGGGATTGGAAGTTGTGCTTGAAGTGAGGAAGAGTATTGAGATGGAAATTGAGTAGTCGTTCGCGATATCGATCTCTTACAGCGCGGGGAAAGAGGAAGCGCGCGAGGCTCTGTTTGTGTCGGGGATGAGGGCGATAAGGACCGAAGAATCTAAAAGGCGCCAGCTTGCCGACTTTTAATAAGACCAGGGTTTAAAGTCAAAGGGTCAGACGAGGCTATCGCGGGGTGCGCTGGCGGCTGACGATAAGGAGTATGCGACGCGGTAAGGACGGTTCTAGTTCTCAGGCGGCTTCGTCTTCTGATTGAGGCTTCTCTCAGCCTGACAGGGCAGAGATAGGTTGTTAGTGAGGATGATAGTGGCACATGATTTAGTCGATCTCGGTATAATTGTGGTGGTGGTTAGAGGCTCAGATGCGAGACATAGAGACCAGCTCGTGACCCTAACCTCAACCTGGGAAGGTAAGCTCACTAAAAGTTGGATCGGCCTTACGTCATCACATTCCCACGATACCCCAGTCCTCGAATTTACTAAGGTACGTACCTATCTAATTAATCTGACCTCCGATATTGTAAGTGTAACCATGGGGCATGCATGAGGCTCTGCCGTTTATCGGTGCAACAGTCGACTATTTTTTCTTATTGTACGTAATGCAATATTGTTTCTTTGCTTGTTTGCAAGTTATTTGATCAATAGATGGATACTTTGATTTACTTAGAAGACGATCATCTAAACTTTTGTGGACAAAGTCTAATCAAGGCCAGCTGTAATGTTTGCAATGGACATACCAATTGACTCAATCTCTACGCCTTTTGGATTACATTTGATTGCCTGTCATTTGCTTACCCCGAATATCCAATTCATGCAGACTTTTCAAACTAGATCCAAATAATCAGGTATAATTCGTAGCATCAACCAGGGATCATGGTTCTCCAGGCCAGTCTAGTAAAGTTTTAATGGGGATTGTCTCCGACTCCGGATAGCGGATAACAGCGGGAGTGCGGGCAATTAAGGTACAATCCAGCAATTGTTTGTATTTGGCAAGGAAACAGACAGTGCCCCTCCAAAAGAAAGTGACGGATTGCCCTGGGCTGTCCAGTCCTGTCCAGTCCTGTCGCTGTCACTGTCACTGTCACCTCCAAATCTACTACCCCGCCTCCGTGACTCAAAACTTTTTGACTGACTCAATCTTTTTATTACTTCTTTCTTCTGACTATTTGTATCTGGCTTGTTCCCTTCTTTCTGAACCCTCCCCATACACTGAATTGGAATCAACTCGCTCTCCAAAATCCCCTTGCAAAGATGACCATGTAAGCTGCGACTTCGGCGCCCTCCAACCATGCAGCGTAGCTAAACTTTTTCTTTTCAGGCTCAAGGAACCCTCCAAGAAATACAAGCCCTTTAAGGTGAATTGGTGTTCTGCGATACTCAGACTGAATCCAACTAACACCTTCAGGGCCCCAAACTGACAAACCGAACATGGCCCGATAAGACTATTGAGAAGGCTCCTCGCTGGCTGTCGTACGTCACTCAACTTAATTGACACTCTAACCGAACGTCTGAATGTTAACAATCTTCAAGGAGTTGTCTGCGCGATGGAAACCAGAGTCTGCCCGATCCCATGGTATGTTCATTTATACTTGCGCACGATTTCGACCCGAGACTCACCATAGATAGAACGGCGAGGAGAAGTGGCGCTACTTCAAGATGCTATGTGATCTAGGATACAAGGAGATTGAGGTCTCTTTCCCGTCCGCCTCTCAGACCGACTTCGATTTCACCCGACGCCTGATCGAGACCCCTGGAGCTGTCCCTGACGATGTCTTCCTACAAGTCCTGTCGCCCTGCCGACCTGACCTTATCCGCAGAACTGTCGAGTCTGTTCGCGGTGCTAAGAACGCCATTATTCACATCTACCTTGCTACAAGCGCTTGCTTCCGTCAAGTCGTTTTCGGCTACTCTGAGGAGCAAACTCTGGAGCTTGCTGTCGAGTGTACCAAGCTGGTCAGATCTCTGACCAAGGATAACCCTGAGGCCTCTGGAACTAACTGGCAGTTTGAATTCTCGCCCGAGTGCTTCTCCGATACCGACCCTGACTACGCCGTGAGAGTTTGCCAGGCCGTCAAGGCTGCCTGGGGACCCAATGCCTCGGCTGGTGACCAAATTATCTTCAACCTGCCCGCCACAGTCGAGCTGGCAACACCCAACATTTATGCCGATTTGATCGAGTCTTTCTGCAACAACATTGGAGACAGACAAGACATTTGCGTATCCCTGCACCCCCATAATGACCGTGGATGCAGTGTCGCAGCCGCCGAGCTGGCTCAGATGGCTGGAGCTGACCGTGTCGAGGGATGTCTGTTCGGCAACGGTGAACGAACTGGAAATGTCGACCTCGTTACCCTGGCCCTTAACCTTTACACACAAGGTGTCAGCCCCAACATTGACTTCTCTGACCTGAACTCAGTTATCGACATGGTTGAGTCTTGCACTAAGATCCCCGTCCACCAGCGTGCTCCTTACGGCGGTAGTCTGGTTTGCGCTGCCTTCTCCGGCAGCCACCAAGATGCTATCAAGAAGGGATTCCAGGACCGCAAGAACAAGGGATACAGCGACGAGGACCCCTGGGATGGCATGCCTTATCTGCCCCTGGACCCCCGCGATATTGGCCGAAACTACGAGGCTATCATTCGTGTCAACTCCCAATCTGGAAAGGGAGGAAGCGCTTTCATTGTCCACACCAAACTCCAGCTCGACCTTCCTCGTGGTCTCCAGGTCGCTTTCTCCAAGGTTGTTCAGAAGCACAGTGAGGAGGTTGGGCGCGAGCTGCTGGCCTCTGAGATTACTTCGTTGTTCGAGAGAACATACTTCCTCGGCGATAACCCCCACTTCCAGCTGGTCGACTACAGCATTGCCCCCGACCGATCGCGATCTCCTGCGCCTTCGGCTCATGGCAAAACTCAAGATACCAAGGACTTCATCCGTATTTTCGAGGGTGTCATTCTGGTGAACGGCAAGGAGCTCAAGTTGCGTGGCCGGGGCAACGGTCCCATTTCCAGCATGGTGGCTGCTCTTAAGGAGATCAACATTGAGTTCGATGTCAACGACTACAAGGAGCACGCTATTGGTGAGGGACGTGGCGTCAAGGCTGCTTCTTACATCGAGTGCAAGCCTGTTGGTAGCAAGCACTCTGTATGGGGTGTTGGTATTCACGAGGATGTTGTACAGAGTTCTCTGATCGCTCTTCTGAGCGCTGCTAGTAACGTAAGTCCATTCCTCCAAACGACAAGTGCTAGATATTAACAATATATGTTCGCAGTTTGTTACCAGCCGACCTCCCAGCCCTCTGTCTAAGACTGAGGCTGCTCCCGCTTCCCACGAGCCTTCAAGCATCGTCTCTATCCTGGAGGAGAAGGCGAACGGTATGTAAAATGGGAAGAAAAACACAAAACACGAATAAAAGTAAGATAAAAGAAGGCATATGAGTCTTTGCATATTTGTACAATTAGGTTGGGTCAAAGAATGAAGAAGCATAAATGACCAAAAAGCTTTTCATCTAGGGAGTTGGCAAAATGAATGAGAATTGAACATACCATAACACTTGCGTCGAGATCTCAAACTGAAGAAATTTGTATCAAAGACATGCCCAGAACTTTAACGGAAAGTAGGTCTAGATCTGGTAGATTTGACATCTGAAACAAGAAGAGCACAGTCTTGGCGACTCCATGGGGAATGTGAGATAGGATGAGCCAAGACTTTGGACTCCTCTGGCCAAGCACAAGCTTCAGGGTCTGGATAACCAAGAATAAGCTTATTGACTTGTTGGAATGCTACCATACGATTCGGGATGCCGATCATAACGGTTATTTGGAACTCGATTTCTTTAATAAAAGAATATCTCTTAATGTGTCGATTGAGTAGAGATTTCTTATCTTCGACAGATCGAAAGAAGAGAGGTCGGGCAATTAGATTTTGATGGAGAGTCTCTTCCATCAACCAGACGATCTTGCCAAGATGAACTGAGAGCTAGTTGGCCTGTAAAGTTTGGGACAACAAACACTCGTAAGCTATGTCTCGAATATACGGAATATGGTCTAAGACACCAGCCTTTCCCAAGTAATTCTCCGATTGAACAGAACCATGCATCCATGGATATATCGTATGGAGTTTATGATGCCAGTCGGAAGTTTCCGAATGAACTCTAGCCCTACATATAAGGCCGAATATAGGGTCTCTGTTATATCTCCGAGACCTCGATTCATTACTGGAATTACGATAGTATGGCCATATATGATCAACTCGTACGATATGTGGACACGATGATAGCTCGATTAGTTATGTGGCTGCAGCTGCGCCGAAACTCGGCATATCCATACATATACGAGCCTTCATGGCTGAGAGTTAGATTGGCGCTGGCCATATCACGAAGTAAGAAATGAGATGTTATTCAGCGCGACCATAAAGGGCCCGATTCCCGAATGTGCAGATGGCCCAACCCAGCCTCCTTAAGCACTATGCCATCATCGACTTACATCTCAGAATATCACCCTCAGAGCATTCAACGTATGGTAACAATAAGAGCAGGTTTGTGTAAATCAGAACCGGAGGAAACCTAATCGATCGGTAAGGCACAAGGTCGGGCTGGATCTAGCTTAAGGCAACCTCATTCGACATGTGAAGCTATTGTGAACGCAAGTTGGTTCTTGAAAACAATACGCCATTGGTCCATTTCAAGTTGAGCACAACGGCTACCACCAATAGGATATGCAGAAGCTTCTTTTAAGAACAACAAAGAAGTTTCGATGTGCGATTGGCTTTGCTGAAGCTAGGAACAAAGTCTGACCTGCCCTGTCGATCATGTCTTAGACGTCAGGACTAGCACCCGTCTTAATATGGCAGATTCCTTGTTCCACAGACGAATACCACATTATAAACTACGATGGTATAGCTGTTCCTGGAAGATAGACCGGTCCAGATGCCAAGATTATGTGTATGGTAGCATGTTCAAAAGGGCAATACCGCTTGCATATCACATACCTCCTTGGCCAAGAAGCCCACCCGCTACGGCCCGGCGGCAGCGGCGTGTTCGTGAGGCCGCACTGGGTATAGTTGCCCGGAGCAAAGTATCAAAAAGTACAAAACTGTTCAACACAAGGTTTGGTTGGAATGGAGTCGAGCAAAGGGTCCCAAGCTAAGCCATGTAAACTTTGGAATGTCGATCGGGATGTTTTCCTAAAGCTTGTTAGTTCCAGGCCCGACTAGTTTTTGTCGAGATCGTGGTGGCGATGGGTGGGATGGTGTTGAAGAATGTGTATATAACTCCCCTGGTCTGACGATGTGAGTGAACCTGGAATATCCACCATCAATTCACTCGTTACTCTTTCCTTACTTTCTTTTCAAAGATTGAAATTCATCATTCAAAATGAAGTTCTTCAACCTCATCACTCTGGCCTCTCTTGTCACTGCCGTTCCTCACGTCCGCCGTCAGGATACAGTCACAGGAACTCTCAAGAACGCGGCGAGTTTCATGGCCGATGATACTATGACAGCCATTACAAACATTGGTATGCCTTCACTTACCCCGACCTTCAAGAGACGTTTTGTATTAACTGAATTACAGAGAATGCTATTGCGGCCCTCAAGACCACCAACACCACTACCGGTTCACCCCCAATCCAAGCCCAAAACGCCGTCAAGGCCAGCGTCCAAGACATTGCCGATGCTCTGAAAGCTGCCACCGCTGAGGTTAACCGTGTCACCACCGAAGCTCGGGGAAGTGTTGGTGCTCAAGCCGCTGGCTTCCAGACCCAGGATGTCGTCGCACTCACCACCACTCTCAAAAATGTCCTTAACACTATCAAAGACATCGGTGCGACAGTCGAGGCTGTCACTGACAGCTTGACTCCCGAGCTTCTTGCTACCATCGAGGCTGAGCTCAGCGCTCTCAAGGACTCTATCAATCCTCTTCTTCGCCCTCTGCTCCTCCTTGGTGTTGCTGTCCGAAACACTGCCAACCAGCTCGTTGGTGGTGTTGAGAAGAGTCTGGACTCTGTCATCATCAACATCATTTCTTTCCATGGTCAGCTTGCTAGGGCTTTGGGTCTTTCCAGTCTCCGAGGACTCTAGGAAACTCAAAAGAATGGAGGGACTTGAATGATTTCATGAACGTAATGATCAATTTCTATTCCAGCTTACTTATGATTTAAAAAGCCATACGCTCTGACAAGAGCTCTTACACTCCTTCATACTTAATATAATAATTCCATTCATTAATCTCATGAATCGTCAATATTCGACGGTGATACTTCCTAAATCCCTACTGCCGAAACAGCCATTGAACCAGTATTACTATGTCGATCAGGGTTCTAGAGATCTACAGGTACAAAACTGTCAAACTTTATCACAACATTCCTCTACTGGCCGAAAGCCGGAACACAAGCCGAATCAGGCTTAGGTGCACAATGATATACCAAAAACGGTGCAGATGTAGATAGTCAAGAGTATAATTAAATCTATCTATACATCGCTGCCAAATAAAACTCCTAGGCTTTTAGACTTATCTTCTACCACCTCGGCCACCTCTGCCGCGGCTGCCGCCCCTTCCACCCCTACCACCGGCCCTGCCCCTGGGCTTACTAGGAGCTTCGTCCTTTTCACCTCCCTTACTGGACTTGTTCTTGGCCTTAGCATCTTTGTGTCGGGCCTTCATCTCAGCCTCTGACGTCTTGCCCTTCCTCCACTCTCCGCCACCCTCGGAACGCAGCTGCTTTATGTCTAGTCGCTTCTTGTCCTTGTTGCTGAGCTTGCCTGTCTTCATTTTCATAGTCTCTCTCAAGCCGTTGAGCTCGTCTCGGCCAGCTTGCTTGGACTTCTTCTTGTCGTGCTCAGACTCGAACCATGTTCGCTTAGGTCGTCCCTTGATCTCGGCCTCGTGCTGGATCAAGTTCTCACCCTTCTTGATTTGCATGTCGACGTGGGCGAGCTGCTTCTCCTCCTTCTCTTCCTGCATAATCTCTTCAATCTCATCGTCCATCTCGTCGATCTGAGCTTGAAGAGCGTCAACGTCATCGGCATCAAGCTGTCGACTGACAATCTTGGAACCTTGAGCCTTGCCTGCCTTGACAGCAGCCTTAACGACCTTACGGTCCTTTTCAGATGCTATTGTCAGGGCAATACCCTTGCGACCAGCACGGGCTGTTCGACCGACTCTGTGGACGTAAATCTCGTGTGATTGGGGAGCCTCGTAGTTAATGACCACGTCTACACCCTTGATATCAAGACCACGAGAGGCAAGATCGGTAGCCAAGAGATATGAAACCTTGCCATCTCGGAAGTTTTCAACACTTGCGATACGCTAGAATATGTTAGTAAATATTGCGTTTTGGAATGAAGACGGGACTAACCTCTGTTTGGTTCATGCTACCGTGAAGCTCAGCACATGATAGACCAAGCAGACCAAAGATAATTCTGGCTCGGTGGGCTTCCTTCTTTTGACGGAAGAAGATGATAACTCGCTCCTTATAAAGGTTCTTGCAAACGTATGCCAAGTAACCCATTCGCTTCTCCTCTCGGCCAGGTCGTAGACGGACAAACTCTTGGACCAGAGTAGTAACAGTCTTTTTCTGAGAATCCACCATCACTCGAGCGGGTCTGTTAAGACCGACCTTGATAAGACGGTCGACGCTGGATGTCATAGTAGCGGAGAAAAGCATGGTTTGTCGTGATTTGGGGAGTGTTGTAAGAATTTCGTTAAGTTCGTCGGCGAAACCGTCCTCAAGCATACGATCAGCTTCATCGAGAACCATAATCTCAACAGTGTCAACGTTAAAGCTGGCAGAGTTTCGCATATGATCAATGAAACGACCAGGAGTCGCAATGATGACGTCTGGTCGAAGCTTCAACTCAAGCTCCTGAGCCTTGAGACTGAGACCACCAACGGCGAGAGTGAACTTGATATCAGTGTATGCAGCGAGTTTTGTCGCGACAGCATGACACTGGATAGCCAATTCACGAGTAGGAAGAAGGACGACAACACGAGTGGTAGGAATCTTCTTGGGTCGGTAAAGAAGACGTTCCAGGATAGGCAGGATGAAAGCACCTGTCTTACCACTACCTGTCTGAGCACCACCAACGACATCCTTACCCATCAGCGCAATGGGGATAGCCTTGGCCTGAATGGGTGTGGGTTTGTTGAAGCCGACTGAAGCAAGACCACGCTGAATTGGGCGGGACAACGACATTGACTGGAAAGAAGAAGCAGATGCCTTCTTATCGGACGTGTCCTCATCTTCGGGAGCAAAGAAAGCCTTTCGCTTGGCCTCCTCTTCGGCATCTTCCTCATCGTCGCTGTCGTCAGAAGCATTATCTTCAGGGTGGCCAGTGGGAGTAGCAACAGAGTCGTTATCTGAAGCAGCGTCGTCATCCTCATCTCCCTCGGCAACAGACCCCTCCTCCTCTTCATCATCTTCGTCCTTTTCGTCGCCAGATTCCTCAGCATCAGAAGCGACGTTCATACCGAAAGCGTCATCAGCAAGAACCTCATCATCGTCGTCGTCCAGATCAACTTCCATAGCCTCGGCCTCGATGTCATTCTCCTCAGCATCGGGCGCATCCTCGGTAGTCTTTCCAAGCTTCTTTTCGCGACGTCTTCGGATGATTTCATCCAGATCTACTCCCTTCTTATCGGCATTCATTCCCTTCTTTGCGCCGTCGAAACCCCAACCCTCGAACTCTTCTGTGCCGAAGTCGTTGTTGTCTTCACCATCGAACTCGAAACCGGAGTCCATAGCACCATCATCGTCATCTTTGAATCCCCAGATGCCTTCTTCGCCATCGTCTTCTTCATCCTCGTCCTCGGGGCTAGCAGCGCGCTTCGATTTCTTTGATTTTTTCGCAGTCTTAGCCTTCTTCTTGGGAGGCTCCGCAGTGACTTCCTCCTCCTCAACGGGGAGCTCGTCGTCGTCGTCAATTGTGTAGATGAAGTCGTCTTCCGCGGGCTTTCGCTTATTCGAGGGCGCCATCTTGTCAATTAAAAAATGGCACTCGTTCTACACTTTGATCAAGATTTGCAGAACGCGACTTCAAGCAGTGGGGCACCTTCTTGGACTTGGAGCAAATCTCGAACTTTTTTTTTTTCTGCCGCTTCTGGAAATTTTGGCGGTGAGAGCTTGCAACAGATCCAGGCCAGAGTGATTGGATCAGCTATCGGTGCTCTGCCACGTGACCCTTTAAAAGCTTCAGGGTCCCGCAGAGGGGATCTAGGTTGACAGTACGTGGCGGTACATGCACGGCCCAGTGAGGAACAGCAAAACACAACGCAGACGCTGGTTCTTCTGGGTACCCCCCACCAACGGCTTCGTGGTTGATTGGGTGACAGGCAAACTGGCTGGCAGCTTCGTGGAATCAGCGCGAAGGCAGTTGCTTTTAATTTCTCCCCAACTTAACCCGACAGACGCAATCTCTCTTAGCCTCTTGTTCCTTTTGCGCCATCCTTCCTTCTGTTTTCTTCTTTTCCAAGACGATACTCTTCTTCGACAGTATTTTACGACCCGAATAATAAACCACAAACCCCAACAATCAGTTCAAAATGGGAGAGTCGAGGTTAGTGACCATGTTCAAGGCTCCATGAAATGGCAGATCCTACCAACAAAACCGTTGCAGTTTGTAAACTAACCTGGGGCGTAATGTAGACAAGAGCTTGTTGCATGGCTCAACAGCCTTCTACAACTCAACATCACAAAGGTTGAGCAATGCGGTACTGGGTAAGTTGTTCTATCTTCGCTTGCCCCGCCCCCTCGTTGCGGTTTGCTACGTCGTGTTGCACCATGCCATCATGGAGGAGCAATCCATAACAAAACACCAAAAGAACCCCGCGATTGCCATCACGATGTCCTCTCTTGGCCTTGTCGGTCTTCTCTTATGGCGAAACAATTCTGCACGAACCAATCATGATTTACAGCATGGCCGATTCTAACACCGCTTTTTCAGTGCCGCTCTGTGCCAGGTCTTCGACAGCATCTACATGGACGTTCCTATGTCCAAGGTCAAGTTCAATGTGAACTCTGAATACCTGTACATTCAAAATTTCAAGGTTCTCCAAAGTCAGTCGCCTTCACCTTGACTTGCCCATGACGCCGTACTGACTCGTTGGCAGACACCTTCGCCAAGCACCAGATCGACAAGCCCATCCCCGTCCCTCAACTCATAAAATGCAAGATGCAGGACAACCTCGAGTTCCTCCAATGGACAAAGCGATTCTGGGACCTTAACTTCCCCGATCACGAGTACGATGCCGTCGCCCGACGAAAGGGCGGTGCTATGCCTCCCGCTGCTGCCGGTCCTCGACCCGCCGCTACTGCTGGCGCCGCTCGCCGTGGAGGCAGCACTCCTAGCGGTGGACCCCGTGTTGCAAAGGCCGCCGGACCCGCTACCGCCGCTCTGCAGCAAGAGAACGCTACGCTGAAGGAGACAGTGGTTGGTTTGGAGAGGGAGCGTGACTTTTACTTCAGCAAGCTCCGAGATATTGAGCTTCTCGTTCAACAGGCTGTCGATGAGGACCCCGAGTTGGAGAAGCAAGAGGATGGCCTTGTCAAGCAGATTCAGACTATTCTGTACTCTACAGAGGAGGGATTCGAAATCCCTGCCGAGGGTGAAGCTCTGGATGACCAGGAGACTTTCTAATCGTTCTGATACCATCAGTCTCTCGAGAGATATAATGAACGCGACCACGAATATGCTTTGGGGGACGACAAATAGTTTCTCTGGCAAGAGGTTAAAAGGGCATGAATTTGGAGTTGTGGACCGATACTTTTGGGGGGAGACGTTTAGCCATAGAAGCGAAACTTTTCTCTTTAACTTGTTCCGGGAAGTGTATTGAGCCCCTGAGAATGAGTACAAAATTGATCATGTTGGACACGCGGCTTTGTGTTGAGTAACACCGTGGGAGGCCAGCGGGGGACGGGACGGGCCGCAGCCATGAAATCAAGGCCAAAGTTAAGATGGGTTGGGGATATATAACTAGCTGTGATTCCAGCGATTTGAAGATTAACGGTCTATACCTGTTAAGCCATTGGTAATAGAGAGCCCTGCGGTCACCTGCATTGGGGTTATCTTGCTTTACTAAATCTGTTCCATGGCTCAGTCGCCAGTGGTTGAAGTCTTAATAATGGCTATGTTAAATAAGCTTTCGGTAGGGCAAATCCTTCAATGGATGGAGGCGGATAGCCCGAGACTCTGCCTTGACCTGCCGTCTTGACTCATATACTTGTCTTGCGACCTTTCCCTTGGTCGTTGCCGTGTGTACGATATCATCGCGTGATTCCAGGACCTCCCCAACCTTAGGAACTTGATATCGTATATTGCGATATAAGGCTGAAGCGCAAGAGACAATACTGCAAAGGCGAATCTAGATCAGAGTGGGTGAATACTGCATGATACGAGGTTCGTGCCTGAAATATCACCTGTATCTGACTATTCAATCAAATAGATTGAAGGAATCGTGTCCTGATCTATTTATGGTCATGGTCACGGCATCCAACTTGTGAGAGTTTCTGTCTCCTGGTTTCGAATGCCTGGTTTACACAGAGTGGTTCAAAGCTGTTTTGGCTATACCTTAAGAACCATTTCAAACAAAGAGCGCTACATCAACTTACTGGATTCCGTTGAAGCGCAGTTTGCCAAATGAACCTTTCTTGTTACACCGGGTTTCACCATCGAGCGGATTCCACTTGGTCGAAGTAGGTAGAACACAGGCAAGATACGATACGTAAAGCCATCTCGAAGAGAGACTTTTAAGAAAAAAACAGGAGCCCCCAGAAGTAAATAATATCTTGTTTAGTTCAGCTGACTGTGTAGTGTTGGTAGTGGCTGGCTTGTGAGACTCGAGCTGAAGCTGCAGAGTATAACAGATGTAGATGCAGACGCAGTCCACAATTGAGTCTCTGTGAATATCCATCATACATCCAGAGGAGCAGCCAAGTAAATTTTCTTATCATACAAGAGACCTCAGCATATGACTGCTGTAAACCACCTAAAGGTAGTAAGTTGTATGTCAGCGATGTCTTCAGTTGAACGATATCGATCACAGTGTAACCGTTACTGTATAACTGGTCGCATGCACAACCGATTGCAGTTTAGTGGCGCCAATTACCGGGCGCCGTGACCTTGACGGTCAGCCTGCGCTATAGAACAGGGCCTGCATAACCAAAGTCTCACTGTACGAATACGTCAGTCAGCTCTATTATACTAAAGAACGCCATGACCACGACGCACCACCATTTCTCTCTCCCGTATCTTAGTTTTTGCCCATCGCTCATATCAAAGTTGTTCTTCATAGAACGTGTTGTATTGCATCCTTTTGATACCAAATCATCATCTCGTACAAATCCCAGTGAACAGCGAAGCGCAAAGTAGTAAAGAACCACAACATGGCTCCGCCGCCAGAAATCGCCATTCCTTCCACCAGCGTCTCCGACGAAGGGTCTAAGAAACCGTATACACTCTACAATATCACACTGCGACTACCTTTGCGATCTTTCGTCGTACAGAAACGATACTCCGACTTTGATGAGCTCAACAAGACGCTCACACAGGAAGTTGGCGCGCCACCACCAGAACCCCTTCCTGCCAAACATTGGCTCAAATCCACCGTCAACAATGTCGAATTGACCCGGGACCGCCAAACTGGACTCGAGAAATATCTGCGTGCGATCGCAGAATCGCCTGACCGACGATGGCGCGATACCTCAGCATGGAGAACGTTCTTGAACCTACCCAGCTCGAGCACGACGAATTCTGCAGTATCGGCGGGCGGAATGTCGAGGAATGCGGTCGCTGGCGCCGCGGATCCAGGTACATGGTTGGACATTCATCGAGACTTGAAACAGAATCTACACGAGGCTAGGCAGTGTTTGTCAAGGAGAGACGCAGCTGTGGATAATGGCAACTCGACGGCTGCGGCAGAAGCAGGCGCGGCGGCCAAGAGGGTCCTCGTCCGCAGTGGAACTTTGATCGCAACACTCGCCGATGGGCTACGAAGGATTCAAGAGTCTGGACGACTGGGTGAGGGCGAGCTGAGGCGTCGTCGCGACCTAGTTTCTCAAGCACGCATGGAACGAGAGGGTTTGGATAAGCTTTCTAACAGCATGCCCAGCTCAACGGCTGCTGCGGGACGAGGCGGAGTTAGTCAAGGCCAGGCTTCAGCAGCCGACAAAGCTGGACTCCTGAGGGGGGGCCGTCCCGCCGGTCGTGTTTTGGGTGCTCCCCTGCCAGAGACGGATAAGACACGAGAGTTGGACAACCAAGGAGTGCTGCAGCTTCAAAAGCAAGAGATACAGAACCAGGACCTCGCGGTCGATCAGCTTACGGCAATCATCCGAAGACAGAGGGAGATGGGTGAGCAGATCCACGAGGAAGTCGAGCATCAGATTCGATACCTAGACGAGTTGGACCAGGACGTCGACCGCACAGGTGCGAAACTGAAAGTCGCTAACAATCGCATTAAGAAAATGTGACTGTTGTTTCTCACGGTGCTGGTAAGGATAATTCTGCTTGTGGTACAAGTCTCCGTTTGGTGGCTTTGGGTTCTAAGGATACTACTTAATGGGCTGTCATGGATCGCAGACGCTGCGACTTTCATATCGCAGCATTGGGCAGGGAACGATTAATGGATGGATGTTTGTATAGGCATGCAAGGCGTCATGTGCTCTTGGAATGGGTTCTTGATCTCTCAGCGATTGTATATGTATACATAGATCGCCTAGTACTGTACTGTTAGGTGTTTGTATTAGGAGTATGCAAAGCAATGATAGCTCGATTAACGATTGGCAAATGAGGACTAGACGCAGCATCACCGTTGAGCGTACATTAGAGTTTGCAGCATCACATGAAACCTTGTTCCTTGTCAAGTGATGAACGTGTTGAGTACCAATGCTCACCCAGGGACCTTTCTCCACAACCAGCCGCCTGTTTCATTCTTGGAGACTCGCAACTCAACACCACTGTTTCTTATTGCACCTCACGGTTACATTGCCGGATAATTGTACCGTATACAAATACAGCTCATGTGTCATTGGTCGCACCGGAAATGAGAGTCTTCTTGGTAAACAGGTGACTCGACTCGACGAGCTATCAAAGAAGCCAAGTTGACCCTGGCCACGCAGTCCCGCTCTTGCATGAGGATGAGCTTACATGGATCACAGCAGTACATCAGAGGTACTTGGTGGTCTGTCACTTCTCATTAGCCGACCACGAGAAGAGCAGGGTGCCTAACAGAGGCCAGACCACCAGATGAAATTCTAACGCAGATATGATCGTTGAACTTCCATTTTTCGCTATACTAAAGTGGTTTCAATGTGAGACTAGGTCATAGATCGGGCATTAGCATAACATCAGGCTCAGACATGCAGCAACTCAACTGCTCTGCATTGAGTTGCACAAGAGTCCGTCGTTAGGCTAAGATTTGGTGACGGAGCTACGTCACTAGCCGAAGTCGTCGCGGGTTTAGCGCGCTTTTCTTTTTCTTCTGATCTGGGGTGTATTTTGCTGATCTCTGGTTGCCAGGCAACGCTCAGTCAAAGAGATCAATTGCTTTCGAGTCAGTTACAAATTTCTTAGAAACTGCAGGAATGAACCGTTCAATGAAAAACCAGATGAAGTGCTTTTGGTCGACGATTGGAGCCACGATTTCGATATTCAATATTCTCGTAAAGATTACTTGCGTTTTTGGGGAGGCTGGGCAAAGACCAGCTGGATAAATAAGGTGGGTGGTAAAAAGGGCCTCAGCGGTGAGATGAACGGACAGCCACTCCTCTTTCCTTGGCATCGCGGAAGCTACGGGCAGTTCAAGGCCAATCGGCTCTGAACTTCACTCGAAACTTGAGTCGCAAGTTGAGGGATTTGCAGCAAACGGAATAAGCTTTCAGAAATGTATTCGAGGTTGCATTCAAATAAATGACGTCGGCAGATGAAAGGAAACAGTTTGGCGGTTTCTTGGTACCAAACTCAAACCTCCCACTACCGTGGGAAGTCGAGTCATTATTGCAACTAGACGATGTTTATTTACCTCGATTGACCAAGAACAAAACCGCATCCGTGGTATTGGTGCTGTGGCACCCCAGTATGTAACCACAGTGAGAGACGAGAGAAGAGCCGCGGCATCGTCTAAGCCGCAACAAGGATACTACGAGGCCCAGACCACGAGTGCGTATTTCAGTTACCTCAGCATTTTATGGCGGTGAAAACATGACTGTTGCTAGTTTCAAGTTTCCTCTCATGCGTGCAAACTTTTGCACAGGTGGATTTGTTTGCCAGGGCAAGAGCTCGGGCTTTTACCAATAACTGCGGGACTTTGATGAAGTGTCAAGGAACCGATGCACGAGATATCTTCCATGTTGCTCGCAAGCGGGGACAGATGCTAGATTCTGCAACTTTTGTTGACGAGCATTGGAGCACGCTGCAAGGACCAGAAGCAAAATCATTCACTGCGGCCCAATCGTTTCAAGACGCTTGAGGGGGATGCCCATCACGACACCTGTCTCTTTAGATCGACAGGCGGGGAAGATCCCATTTGCTGTGCGCGAGTTGGCACAAGCTCATAAACGAGCCCGGAACTTCCTTCTGTTCGGTAACGACTTGTCGCTAAATTGCCCAGTCGCCAAGTCGTTAGAGAGGTTGCCGACAAAAGTATCCATATGCGAGGCGAAATGGCTCATACACCTTGGGCATCTCGGCGAGCTTCTAGGTCATGATTTCTGGCTTCAACCTTAGAGTATCGTTTTCCTGCTACCCAATAGCATGTGCTTCGCTGGTCTCCTCTTTGATCCACAGGGTCCCGTCAATGCTTTTCATGGACAGGATGCAAGCCACCCGCATTGCACAAGGAACAGGTGAGAAGGATAAGAGGGTTCTTGCGATTGAGAGCGTCAACATAGTGACAAGCAGGGGAGACCCAGCTTCATGTCATGTGGGAAACGATTAGGAACGGTGTTCATTCGAGAATAGTGTTTGGCAGATGAAGGCAGGATAAACCTTGATAACTGCTTACATTCTGCAGAGGCCACTTCGGTATAGCTTTTGTATCGGTGGTAATCGCGCCTCCATGTATATCAGGACATTAGTATGAGAATATATCTCCAGATCCGATCGAGACGGAAAAAAGCACTGGACAATTAATGAATGTCCTGCACGTCAGATAGGGTTGACATGTCAACAAGCCATCTCGTTGAAGAAGCCGTTCAACGTATCGTACCATGCATCGCAACGGCCTCCGCAACCCTAAGGAACCTTTCCAAATCGTGAGGAGACAAGGAATTGAAGTCGTTCAGAACCAGCATTGGAACCTACCCAGTCCCAGTCTATCCACTGATAGGTAGGATGAAAAGTCCAGGGCGAAGTTATCGTTTGCGACTATTCACCAGTTAGAAAGCACGAGTGAGTGACGATGTCCATGGAGTGGGTCACTCTAAGCGGGTGTGCCCCGCTAGCCGGGGGCAGAGGCGCTAGCAATGAAGCGTCGCGGCGAGTCTTCAGGCCCTGGCCTAACTGCAGAAAGCGCTGGTGGTACCTGCAATGTACCTTCTTCAGGGCTCATCCACCCGTCAACCTGCCTGCATCCACCCACCCACTCTCTCGATGCTCATGCCCGTCCCGTCCGCATCCACCTTTCCCAAAGCGCCTTGAAGTAAACATGGGTGCTCCCATGTTCTCTGCTTGCTCTTGGTCTTTGCCTCGACCTTGTCTGGTCTCTTTGCCTGCCTCTCTCCACCTCCGCCTCTCTTTACCTGCATCTCCACCAAGAAGGCGCGCCATTTTTCTACTGTCTCCTCCTCTCCTCGTGTTCTTGACATCCTGGCTTTCTATTTCTCGCTTGTCTGAGCCGGCAGCACTGGTCCTTTGTATCTCGCAACTGCGCCAAGTTGAAGTCAATAGGGCATTATCGTTCGTGTCACAAACGATCGCTTCTGCTTCGTTGCTCTTTGCACGATACTTTTTGCAACGTCCGTTTTGCTCAGGATCCTCGACTCGAGTTAGATCCGAATCCCCTGTATTACCGATTTTGTCTTCCGTGAGTCCTGTCCTGTCCAACCTCGTTTCCCTTGCCGCAAACCCGGCCCCAGCCACTCGGGACTGTATTTTTTTTTTTTTCGACTACCGTTTTGTATTGTCAACTTGACAATTTCTGTTAAACGTCTCTTTTCTTTGCTTAATCCCAAGTATGCCGAAGGCATCAACTAACCGGTCTTCTTTTAGTACCGATAACACATCGCAGCCTTGATGGCTATCGCGAGACTCTCATAAATTAGCGATCGCCTCTAACGACCACGACCCCGAACCCCCGATAGGACAAGGAGTTATCTTGACAACAACCCATTTGAACTGAACGACGAGAATGAGCGGTCCCCCTCCGCCGCCTCCGCCTCATGGCGGTGTGCCAAAGGGTTCTGGCTTGCCTCCAGGCAAATACGATATCTTCGTCATCCCTGAGCACTCCTCCGGAGGCGGTTTCTTGTACCTCCCGTCTATGCAACCGAATGTGAACAGTTTCGCCGCCGGATTCGCTTCAGCCTTGATACTCGTTGTGCTTGGTCAGACGCTCGCCCCCGTCTTCCGTACTTGGTGGGAAAGCTTCAATGGCTTGAATAATGCGGCAATGGGAATGTTGGTCATTGGTGTCGGCTTTGGAGCGTGGGCATTGGGTCGGTTCCAGAATCAGGATAAGGGTTTCCCAGGGGCTCCCGGAAGCAGTGGTCCTGGTAGTTCTGGTCGTGGTGGTCAAGGAGGAGGATGGAATTCGGGTTTCTGGTCATCAAATTCAGCAGGAGCACCACCACCCCCTCCGCCTCACGGCA